>MJUU01009996.1:88112-115699 GCA_002080025.1 Modiolus philippinarum | reverse complement strand
AAAAATGATTTATTTTATTAACACTGGTGAAACATAACCTGACGTTTTTTGTAATGTTTCTAGATTCGGAAATGTTGGAGAATAGTTATGAAGATGGGTGGACACCAATTGGGCCTTTGTTTCAAATGGTAATGAGATTAAAATCATTACTTGGAATTGGAAAATACTGTCAGATAAATTTGTTTTTTGTATTGCACAAACCCCATTTCCTTCTCCGTTGCTTTGATTTCGATACTTTTTATATATACACATATGTATATAAAAACAGAAACGTTTTCTAAAACAGAGAAATGATGACCTAGCGTAAATAATTTATTTCTTATTCGAGTCATGTGTAGCGTAGTCGAGTGCACCAGATTCTCAAATGACTACATGCAATAGTGCAATACATACACAAACATCAATCAAGACAAGGCTGCAAATTCTCCGACAAATTGACATCCAACCTCAATTTAATGCCGTTAGCTAATGAACAATTTTTAATTTATCAAGTAATATGTGAAATAAACTCCGCATTATTAAATTTTCTCTTTGTTGGCGGTCGCTTTTAATAATCTTCAATCAAATCAATGAATTTAATGATCGATCGAGACATTATTATAACAGTTTCGGTGTAAAAGTTTGTTGTCGCTGTCTTTTATATTTCTAACGATAATTGGCAACATAGCTTTGTTATTTAAAACATTCTCATAGACGTCGTAAACCTATTCAGCTACTCCCCGTACAAGTTGCTGAGGGAGACATTGAACTGATTGAGAACGCTATAGATAATTTCTATTGTCTTTGATGTTATTAGTCCTGTCACTAAACATGATGTTCGTCTTCATTATTTAGTCAATAATTCAAGAAAATTGCTTTATAAATCGTCTTTAGGTTACGTCTGTCCAATTCGATTGCCAAGTAACGACACGTTCTATTCTTATTGTGTTGATTTTCGAATAATTACTCAAAAAGTATAGAAATAATAATTCCATTGTCATATCTAGCCGTTGAAGGGATATTTTGAGATAAACAAGTTTTGCACTTCGTCCGGAACTTGTCCTCTGGGTTTTCTCCGGTTTGCTTTTTATAGGATTATGGTTGTCAGTTTCAATCAAAATATATATCTTAGTTGAATCGCCTTTATTTCAGACCGTATTCTTATCACGGCATTGTGGGATCTCCGGGGAAAATTGTCTCACATTTTCGTAATAAACCCGTAATTTTGATTAAACCTGAAAGTGTTGCCACTAAGTTTCAATAATAAAGATGAAAAATATCGAAAACGATTTAAGAAGACAGCATTTGTACATGATGAATAGCAAATATTAACAGATATCAATCGTTAAAAAGAAAAAGAATTGCACAATTTTAACCTTTGGTAATATTTTTGTAAGTGAAAAATGTGAAGAAATTTGCCTCTCCGTTTAATCATATTATGCATCGTATGATATTTTTAGATTTCGAAAAACCAAAATGGTAATAGTATTGATAGCTATTAAGCAACTAGGGTTCAAAATCGGCGATGGACATTTGCGTAAAAAAACGAGGACAGTTGCGCAAACGAAAAAAGGACACTTGCGCAAACGAAAAGTGGACATTTGCGCAAAGATAACCTGACTTCTTTATAATAATTTTTAACCAAGTGCGCAAATCTTTATTCCGCATATTTATTTTATTCATATACCCTTTCCTGTAGGCGTCAGCTGGAATTCTGCGTTGCCCCCCCTCCCCCGTGCCCATCACAGGGAGGTTGAAATAGGATTCTGAGCAGGATATTGTTCGTAGTTTGTAAATATTTATTTAGTCTCTCAAATATAAAGCACGAATCTTAAAACGCAAAACTAGCACTATCTACAGTTTAAAAATCTATTTTCAAGTCTGTTCTGCTGAGCTTTGAACTTGTGACCCATGGTGGCCATTATATATCAATGTGGTGGAGTCGTGCTATTTCATCATTGCTGTATTTTCGACAGGTTTCCAAAAGACTTTTAACTTTTCTTTTTCAATTCTAGGAATAATAGTCTTATCATTGATTTATCTTCAACTCAGAACAAGTACAGGAACGCCTGATCCACTGTTTCTAGATGCTATTGTGTTCATATACATCTATTACATTTTCTATTTTGTAGTTAAGGCTGTGGCATGTATATTCTAGAATGATTTTTAAGTTAAAACGAGGCTTAATTGCAGTTTGCTAATGAAATAATAAGAAATGATCATTTTATCAAACCCTCATTCAGGTTCTAGTTAAAAAAAAACAAAATGACATGACTTTATAGAAACTTTGTGTGTCTGTGAAACACATTTGATGTTCTCGCTTCGTAAACGGACGAACGAATAAAGAAACAAACAAACGGGCATTCAAGTGATATCAGCAGGACTGGTTTTGCGAATTGGGAAAACAAGATAGCAATGAGTTCACGTGTCACAAATATACTTTTGTCCGGCAACGGATGACAGTGATTTTAAGAACACTTTGGCAGTTTAATCCATATTTGTTGATCATCGCGCCTCAAAAACTAGAAAAGACGTGGATGTCATTTAGCAAAGAATTCCGCTCAATCCGGTGATAGGTGCCGTCCAGTGATTACCATGAGGTATAAGCAAAGCTCATTGTTGAAGGCCTCATGGTGATATCAAGATGAAGAACAAAATAAATGTGTTGTTCCTTTGCTTGGTTCTACCGTATATTTGTAGAGAATTTGTCTCATGTGCTTTTACTCCATATCCTTTCATTGTTTATCAAAAAGTGAAGCAAGAGTATAAACGGGACCAATTCACTCACAAAGAAATAAAAGTCCGAAGGACTTTTATGATATGTTTGTGAGTGACTTGGTCCCGTTTATACTCCAATAAATTCCTTTCATACGGTGTTTAATCCTTATAATTCTTTTAATCTGATAATAAGTAATTAAATTCTTACTTTTGTTATGCCAATCACATGTTTTTGTTCTATTTGATTCACTCGGCGTATGAATTTATAAGGTGAACTTAAATGTAGTTCGGTCAACGTCGTTTATTCAAAAATGAACGACTTCAGAATTTGCTACCGGAAGTAAATTCAACCAATCATATCAGCGTATTTCCTATTATGCAAATCATATAAGAATTATATAAAAATAGACAGCTTGTTAATTGATATTTTTTCTTTCAGTTTATGTGATGTTGGGAAAAACTTATGAGTTTATTGGATTAATGGATCATCTACAAGATAAAGGACTTCTAGAAACAGGAGAATACTTTGTGGTTGGAATAAACTTGAAACAATACAATCCTTTGACACCCCATCAATATTTAGAAGGTAGTTGTTTATTTACTTTCTTTGAAACAGATAAGGCTCTGAGAATTAGACTTTTGATGTTGTGATTAGCTTATTAGATATTTGAATATTTGAAATATTTGAATATTATACTTGCAAAACAAGAAAAGGCATTGAATCTCTGAAAATTGTAAATTCGGTTTATTATCATGGTTTTAATCATTGCAAATAACTTATTATCATTTATCATCAGAATTATGTATCTCTCGAAGTTTTGAAGAAGTGTTTTGTTTTCCTCTTTGTTATAGGATCTGTAAGACTCGTTCAGTTTTCAAACTTTCGGTTACATAAAACGTTTACGGAAGTTAAACATGACGTCATGCTTAACTGGAATAATCTAATCACCCTCCGACTTCTCCATAACTGATTCGAGATTTGCCTCAACACAGAGTAAGTGTGTCGCGATTGTTAGAAAAACTCGCACTCAAAGCTCAGAGGATGCTTCAGGCAGCCGGAAAACGTTCAAGACGGTCCTGATTAATGATCTGACTACCATGCATAGAAAGGGCATTCCCCTTTCCACAAAAAGGCAGCTCTGCAGGCGAACTCAAGAAAAAACCTATTCAAATGTCGGACTTTTTTATCCGTCAAATGTAGAATAAGTGTAGAATGTAGGATCACATGTATAATCGATTATTAATTTCTTTTGTTACCAAAATCAAAACAAAAAACTATGATTGACGAGTAAAAATTAAAAAACAAATAACGATTGGATTAACAAGTTCCGTCAGTTCAGGCTAATATTTGAACGGTATCACAATGTGGCGGGAAATGTTTTTGATTGTGAATTCTCTGCGTCACGTGAGGAGAATTAGTGGATTGTGGGTAAAGTGTTTTGGTGTGTTGTTATATTATTTATGCTCTGGACCTAAAATATTTTGGTCTAAGTTTAACCACAATGCATCCTGAAACTTCTAAATGCACGTTCTATATATTTCAGGTATTTTTGATAAGAATGTATCAATTTCCAGTGTAAACGCGTTTCAACATTTTATTGGTGTAGTCCAGTCACCACCGGTGTATCCAGATTATCAGAACTTTACAGAAATTGTCAATCATTACTTAGAATTACCACCTTTTAATTTCACCAACCCCTTTAAGGAATTCGGAGTTCCAAAAATTGTAAGTATTTTATTTAATAACAAGGAGCAAGACAGTTAACAATATGAATAAGTTTGGATGGACATTTCTTGAATTTATGCGCTTCTTAAATGATATTTCCATACAAGGCCCTGTTGTATAAGAGCCGGACATTTACAACCAAAATTTCCTGAATAAGTCAATGTATTTACATGTATAATTAATTGTAGTAAATGTTTTTTTTCTTTTTTTATATATATATATAAATTTATGATCTATCAACCTTGAAGCAAAAGTTTTTCAGTTAGACAAATATTGCGCTGGTTGAAGTCAGAAACATCACTACATAATACGTGCATATCGAACAAGTTGTGAAATGTAGACCCCGTAAGAAGGGGCGAACAGAACATTGCCGTCGAGATGAGGAGAATTAACTATAGGGAAAGAGAAATCATCCCTTTTATCAAAAACTTTAGTGTTTAACTTTTTCACTTATTGATATATCAAGATCAAGAAAAGGAGTATGATCGGTGCTGCCATTGAATTTATTTAAAGTGAGTTTTGCCTGTAAATAAAAGAATTCAGGATTATTTAAAGCTAAAATATCGTCCAAATATCTATATGAATTCTTAAAATTATCCGCTAAATGCTGTTTAGAAGGGTCTTTTTGAATTGTGACTCAAAGATAGTGTAATTTTGTATAGTGGTATCGAATTGATTTGTTCTCGACAGATAAGCTCAGAAGCGGCCTTTCTGTATGATGCAGTATGGTTGTATGCACGAGCAGCTGACCAGACGATAAAAGAAGGAAACAATATTACAAACGGAACTTATATCTTCAGTAAGCTGGTTGGACAAAGATATAAAAGTAAGTATAACAGTACTGTTATCGATAACGGTTCAGTAACCTGAATATAGGGTCTGTAAGTCTCGTTCAATTTTGAAACTTCCGGGTATAATTTTTGTATCCGGAAGATGCATTTTTCACGAAATATATGACGTACCAAACAAAGAAATTGAACGTCATAATCCAAAAACGTCATGTTTTGGCGGGAAACGTTTTCGGTGTCACATGACGAGACTTACAGACCCTATTGACAGCAATAACAAGAAGAACCATCTACATGTATGTTAATACAAGAGAAGATGGGGAGATCTGCTTAAGGAATAAAGTTTCACACTCAAGCTAGTCTCCCAAAATTGACATTGTGTTATAGCGATCTGAAAATGAAAAAGTACCAAAAGACAAAAGAATTTGACCAATTCGACTGTCCATTTGTCTTCCGGACAACTAGAATTAAAATAACTGAAAGTATTACAACAAAGAAGAACTGTGAGAGGAAACGTACTACCTAAACAGTGCCCTTGCACTACAAAATTTAATAAAGACTAGAGAATAAACTAGTTGCTGAATTTTGCCTCCAAACAGTAATTGTTTCCGATAACGTTTTGTGTTAATTTAGCATAGAGACCTAACTGATCAATTATTTCTGATTTTTAACTCGAGGACTTATTACATTTAGCAAATATATAATTTATTGGGATGTAATGTGTCTAATTTAGAGGTCAATTCATTAGAGGAATAATTATATGTTTTTCGTTTTCAATAGGTGCCATGGGTTACATCAATAGAATAAATTCTGCGGGAGATGCCGAGGGCAATTTTACGTTGATTGCACGAAAACGTGGGAGTGATGGCAAATGGGGGTTGTACCCTGTTGGTGTATTTCAACTAAATGAAAACACGCAAACACTGGAGTTACCCGTAAGCTTTTTGATTTAATGATAGAGTTAAATAATTACATATCAAGAGCTGAATGAGAAACCATAAAATCACTCTTGAGTAGCACAATGCAATTTTCATTAAGTAGGCTGCAATTGCTAATTAAAGCTTTCTTGGAAGAAATATAAATGGAACAATACTGAGATATCAGTAATTAGAGTTAAGAACGTGACAAACCGAGCGAAAGAAGCCGTGTAGTATTGTACTTGCTTTTTTTGTCTCTAGAGAAATCATTTAAGATGTGTTATGTCATGGAATAAAATAAGCAACTGTAATATACTTGACACATAAAAGAGCTTTTGTACTTTGTCAGAAGGAAGGTGACAAATGGGATGTAAAATGAACTAATAGTAATACCATTTATTCACGTCAAGTTCCTAGTACAGAAGGGACGTTGTCTTGACCTTATTATTTCTTATTTTAAGAAGATAAGACATTGGGTGTGGAAAGCACTAAGCACATGAAAATTCACGCAGAAAATTTATTTAACGTTTCCTTCATATAATACAATTTGCCATTGATAAAGTTTCTCAGTCGAAAGTAAAAAAAATCAAGTACTACCGTTATATTGTAATGAAATGCAGTTTTTCATTTTTTTTTTAATAGCTTACAATGACTGTCAAAAATATTCTCATAAAATTAAGTTAAAAATATCGAGTTTCAGATGTTTAGCAAAAAATTATGGAGATAGTCAACTTAATAGCAGTGGAAAACTGTAGCATTCAATACAGGGGTCTGCAGAGTAATAGTTATAGTATAACTAATTGACCATGGATGAATATATCAATAATAATGTCACTAGTGCCGAACAACGCAGAAAGATTAAAAGAGATTCGGGACTTGTTCCGGAATGAGTTGATTCGTTATAATTATTATTATATAGATTTTGAAAATCTATTAACAGGTTCTAGGTGCGACTTCATGGGGATTACTTTTTTTCATATCAATACGCCAGATATTAACATTGATGATAATATTGTGACGTCATTTCCTTTCGTTGTTACTTTCGTCCCTTCAGAAAGTCACCACATCATAGATATATATGAAATGTCAGTGTCACAAATAAAAACTGACATTTTCAGCTAGATTCACGTCTTCCCGGATTTGACATTACCGGTTTTGACTTTACTCTTGATTGACCCACTGACAGTGTGACGGGTGTTGTATACAGAGCAGGACATGCTTACCCTTCCGGAGCACCTGATGTCACTCTTGTTTATTGAGAGTTCACACTGTTAGTGCTTTAGTTTTTTGTGTTGTATATGTAATGTTCGTGTGTTTTGTGGGCATGTGGTGTCTTTGGTCTTCCGTCTTCTGGTGTTCTTGCTTTTGCCTTGTCTCTGGACTTTGATTTGTGTTTTGTTCCTTCGGTATTCTACTGCCGTTGTTTCCTACAGTGAAAATATATTGTTTATTTCACAAAATGAAAATATGAACTTTATTTTAATGGGAAATTCGATAGATCATTGCTTTCTATATAATATTTACACTTTCCGGAAATTTTCTTTATATTGAAACGAAAGTGTTCTTTTTCCCGAAATGTAAAACAAAATCTAGGGTACACCATTCATTTAATCGCAAAAATTCAAATGGAAAATTTATATGAATTTTGCATAAAAGTGACCAAAAAATGACATTTAGGAAGAATAAATGTCTGTTATCATATTCTTTTATTTTGCACATTAAAATATTTCATATTGTTTACATAACATGAAATAAAAAATTGTGAATCACAATGGATTCAGCAGAAATGAATTGTGAAACTTAAATAATCTCCATGACGTAGTTCATGTTATATTGTGAAACATTTAGTTAAATGAATTTTCAAAATTGAACGAGACTAAGAGCTTTTCTTTCACAAATCGTTTGGCAACCTTAAATATACGCCAACTTGAGTTATTTGAAGACATAAACTCCAACGGGCCATATACTCAGATGTCTATAAGAAAGTAATGCAAATAAATGGTCTTGTTTGAGGACCAAATTAAATTGTCAGCTGATCTTTAATAAATACCAAATAAGTTGATTGGGAAATAATGTATCCTTACTCCTATGGGATAAGTCTGATATTGAAACATGCATACATATTCTCTTATATACATGTTTCAATGTCTAATTATCGCAAAAGAAAACTAATGCTTTTCACAAACTTATGTCTTAAGAGGTGCTATTTGAATAATTATCCACACCAAATCGAAGGATAAGTTTTGAAGATGGAAAACGTTTTTGTTCAACTATAATTTTATGTCACTGACACTAATGTCATCTATACAATGGCAATATTATATGGAAGAAACGAAAGATACATTGTTGATATTAAATCAAACTCCAGAGAAGTGGAAAAATTACAACAAACTGAGAAATTGCTTATCACTTTTTGGCCATTAAATTTAAACATCTCGAATATGAAGTTCCATGGTTTCAAGCTACGTGGCTGTGACCCCAAAACAATTTCAAATATTAACATATTAACTTGTACATGAGATAATATCTCATGTGTACACTTTGTTCAATTACTATTATCTCAATTTATGTAAATTCTAAAACCGAAGGATTAACTCCCGCCATCGTAGTTTTGTCCTTTGCTATATTTGATATTACTGAGTATTCGGATTTCGTTTGGTTTAGGCATTTTAAACATTCCTTGAATATGGATTTCCATTTTTTGGGTTCTGGTGCTGCTAATGAGGAATTAATTTCCGAAATGGCCATACAGCTTATCAAAATTATTGCAGATGGAGTTAACATATGTGTTATTGTCTCATGTTCATTTACTCCATATCCTAACGTAAATATTTGACCTAAATTGTTCAAATTGTCATCAACAGGAACTAAATTTACAATATAAATGCAGTAAATAGCCACCACTGGACCGAGGGCGTTTACTAACCCAGTGCTCAGTACTTTGATATGTTTGATGTTGGTCTTAAAACCTATCTTATTATGAGTACAATAATACCGAAGTTGCATAATAAACAGTAAATTTCGTTATGCTGTACACGTGTTTCAAGGAGTAACCGCTCATCAGCAGCATTATTATTATATAATTCTTATATGATTTGCATAATATGAAATACGCTGATACGATTGGATGAATTTCCTTCCGGTAGCAATTTCTGAAGTCGTTTATTTTTCGATAGACGACGTTGACCGAACTACATTTAAGTTCAACTTATAAATTCATACGCCGAGTGAATCAAATAGAACAAACACGTGTGATTGGCATTATAAAAGTAAGAATTTAATTACTTATCATCAAATTAAAAGAATTATAAGGATTAAACACCGTTTGAAAGGAATTTATAGGAGTATAAACGGGACCAAGCCACTCACAAACATATCATAAAAGTCCTTCGGACTTTTATTGGTTTGTGAGTGAATTGGTCCCCTTTATACTCCAGTAAATTCCTTTAAAACGGTGTTTAATCCTATAGAAACTTGAAAAGGTTTGCGTAAAACTACAGAGTATCTCCATCATGCAAAGCTCTGCCTAAGCTGATTTCCATTTACAATGTAGATCTTATTGGGTATTTGTTCTGTACTGCCTTATACATCTTCTAATGGTCTTTCAAACGATTTCATTTGACATGCATTGAATGGACATAATTTTTGGTATTTTGTTATTTGTTGAATTTGCCATCTGCAGAAACTAAATTAACTCAACTTGGTATTGAGATGTATGCTCTTTATTTTTCTTAGATATGGTGTACTTGTACATGAGATAATATCTCATGTGTACAATTTGTTCAATTACTATTATCTAAATCTATGTAAATTCTAAAACCGAAGAAATAACTCCGTCCTTCGTAGTTTTGTCCTTAGCTATATTAATTTTGATATTTCTGATTATTCGGATTTCGTTTGGTTTTATGCATTTTAAATATTTTTTGAGATTATGGATTTCCTTTGTTTGGGTTCTAGTGCTGCTGATGAGGAATAAATTTCCGAAATGGCCATACAGCTCATTAAAATTATTGCAGTTGGAGTTAACATATGTGTTATGGTCTCATGTTCATTTACTCCATATCCTTTCGTAAAATATATCTTCAACCTGAAAAACTATGTACTGTCCAAAGGAAAATTTTCGCGATGTATATATTTTTGCTATTAACGGAAAAAATTCGTGAAAATTTTTCCTTGCGTAAATTTGTTTTTATTACAAACGTAACGAAATATAAGTAAGTATCGCGAACATAAAACCTCGCAAATCAAAATCGCTAATTTCAAATCGCACGAAAATAACTCCTTTTACAGTATTTGAACCAATATTTTGCATCAAAATATCGTCTCTATTGTTATCTTATTTATCTTCATCTTATTTATTCAAAAGAGCTTGAAATCAAGGATACTACAGATACTTCCACATCGGCTTCGTTCCTTGACCTTCATCTTGAAATTGACAACAGAGGTACATTACAAACTAACCTGTATGACAAACGCGATGACTTCACTTTCCCAATAGTCAACTTCCCTTTTCTTTGTAGCAATATTCCAAAAGCACCAACATATTGAGTTTACAACTCATTCGCTACTCAAAGGCTTGTGGTCGTTACAGTGACTTCCTTCATAGAGCTCAGTTGCTTACAAACAGACTACTTAAGCAAGGGTACGCTTTAGAAAACTTAAAGCCATCAATACAGTTTAACGGTCGACATCACGATCTTGTGGATCGCTATGGGATATCTGTTTCCCAGATGACAACAAATCTTTCCCTCTACAAGTAAAATTTGTTTTTCCTCTATCGGATTCGACTTTACTACCGGAGTTGACATGTTCAACACGGCGGGTGTCTTATAAGAAGCAGGAGATGCTTACTCTACGGATACACCTGATCTCACCCATGGTTTTTTATTGGATCCGTGTTGTTCATCTGTATGTGTGTTTTCATTTTTCTTTTTTGTCCCGTACTCAAGTGGTGTCCTTGTTTCTTAGTGTGTCTGATTTTGCAATTGTCCATGGATTGTTCGTTGTTCGTTCTTTTGATTGACGGTTCGGTTCTCACTTGCTTAACATTGCGCGAAATATATGTACTTATTTTTACTATAAAAGTGCAATTAGTTTTTTTTTTTGGTGTCCCATCTTTATAAAACTATTTTAATCCCGGAAGATGGATCCAACATATCTCATCAATGTTGATTTGATGAAATANTTTCAATAGGTGCCATGGGTTACATCAATAGAATAAATTCTGCGGGAGATGCCGAGGGCAATTTTACGTTGATTGCACGAAAACGTGGGAGTGATGGCAAATGGGGGTTGTACCCTGTTGGTGTATTTCAACTAAATGAAAACACGCAAACACTGGAGTTACCCGTAAGCTTTTTGATTTAATGATAGAGTTAGATAATTACATATCAAGAGCTGAATGAGAAACCATAAAATCACTCTTGAGTAGCACAATGCAATTTTCATGAAGTAGGCTGCAATTGCTAATTAAAGCTTTCTTAGAAGAAATATAAATGGAACAATACTGAGATATCAGTAATTAGAGTTAAGAACGTGACAAACCGAGCGAAAGAAGCCGTGTAATATTGTACTTGCTTTTTTTGTCTCTAGAGAAATCGTTTAAGATGTGTTATGTCATGGAATAAAATAAGCAACTGTAATATACTTGACACATAAAAGAGCTTTTGTACTTTGTCAGAAGGAAGGTCACAAATGGGCAATCTCCGAAACAGAGGTGCATAGCTCTTCCTACGTCAGATAGCACCTCTGCCACACCGGAAGGAGAGATTCCTCTCAAAATGACCGATTTTTTGACGTCACAGTGTGAAATACGTCAGGATGTATACGACGTCACTGTAAAAAGGGCGTGGTAAATCCAATATGGAGGACAAGGTGTGGCAGAGGTGATAATCTGACGTAGGAAGAGCTATGCACCTCTGTTTCGGAGATTGACAAATGGGATGTAAAATGAACTAATAGTACTACCATTTATTTAGAAGTTCCTAGTATAGAAGGGACGTTGTCTTGATATTTATACTATAACTAATCCGAGATTCTGATTATCGCAAAATATTCAACGAATGATCGAATAACGCAGTAATTCACGAATGCGCGCAGCGCATGAGTGAATTACAATGTTTTCGATCATGAGTTGAATATTTTCGATAATCAGAATATAGGATTAGTTATTGTTTTTATTATATAGATCTTATTCTGTAATATTTGATAGTTCATTTTAAGATTCATTGCATGAACTAAGTTTTCTATGTTAATCCGCTGAGACGTTTACTTAACAACGACGTTGACAACGTCTATTGTGACGTCACTTTCTAGAGTGAAATTATGGAAAAAATTTCACAGTTAATTATCACTTTTAATTCACTGAGAAATTTCAATCTTTCACCGCAATCTATATAATAATATTATTTCTCATTTTAAGAAGATAGGAAATGGGGTGTGGAAACCACTAAGCACATGAAAATTCATGCAGAAAATTTATTTAACACAATTTGCCATTGATAAAAGTTTCTCGGTCGAAAGTAAAAATCAAGAATTACCGTTAAATTGGCATGAAATGCAGTTTTTCATTTTTTTTTAAATCGCTTACAATGACTGTCAAAACTATTCTCATACAATTAAGTAAGAAATATCGAGTTTCAGATGTAGAGCAAAATATTATCGGGATAAAGTCTACTTAATAGCAAAGGAAAACTGTGGCATTCAATACAATTAAGGTCTACAGAGTAATAGTTATAGTATACCTAATTGACCATGGATGAATATATCAATAATAATGTCACTAGTGCCGAACAACGCAGAAAGATTAAAGGAGATTCGGAACTTGTTCCGGAATGAGTTGATTCGTTATAATTATTATTATACAGATTTTGAAAATCTATTAACAGGTTCTAGGTGCGACTTCATGGGGATTTCTTTTTTCATATCAATACGCCAGATATTAACATTGGTGATAATATTGTGACGTCATTTCCTACAGTGGAAATATATTGTTTATCTCACCAAATGAAAATATGAACTTTATTTAAATGGAAAAAATCGATAGGTCACTGTTATCTATATAATATTTACTTATACACTTTCAGGAAATGTTTCTTTATATTGAAACGAAAGTGTTCTTTTCTCCTAAATGTAAAACAAAATCTAGGGTACACCGTTCATTTAAGCGCAAAAATTCAAATGGAAAATTTATATGAATTTTACATAAAAGTGATAAAAAAAAATGACAATTAGGAAGAATAAATGTCCGTTATCATATTCTTTTATTTTGCACATTAAAATATTACAATGGATTCAGGGGAAATGAAATGTGAAACTTAAATAATCTCCATGACGTAGTTCATGTATTATTGTGAAACATTTATTAAAATGAAGTTTCAAAATTGAACGAGACTAAGAGCTTTTCTTTCACAAATCGTTTGGCAACCTTAAATATACACCAACTTGAATTATTTGATAAATTGCACTTAATGACAGAAACTCCAACGGGCCATATACTCTGATGTCTATAAGAAAGTAATGCAAATGAATGAGGACCTAATTAAATTGTCAGCTTATCTTTAATGGATACCAAATAAGTTGATGAGGAATTAATGTATCCTTACTTCTATGGGATAAGTCTGATATTGAAACATGCATACATATTATCTTATATACTAGTTTCAATGTCTAATTATCGCAAAAGAAAACTAATGCTTTTCACAAACTTATGTCCTAAGAGGTGCTATTTGATTTATTATCCACACCAAATTGAAGGATAACTTTTGAAGATGAAAAACGTTTTTGTTCAACTATAATTTTATGTCACTGACACTATTGTCATTCATACAATGGCAATATTATATGGAAGAAACAAAAGACACGTTGTTGGCATTAAATCAAACTCTAGAGAAGTGGAAAAATGACAACAAACTGAGAAATTGCTTATCACTTTTTGGCCATTAAATTTAAACATCTCGAAAATGAAGTTCCATGGTTTCAAGCTACG
This sequence comes from Modiolus philippinarum, assembly GCA_002080025.1. NCBI lineage: Eukaryota > Metazoa > Mollusca > Bivalvia > Mytilida > Modiolidae > Modiolus > Modiolus philippinarum. The sequence continues at coordinate 101,584 of MJUU01009996.1, read as the reverse complement.
TGGCTGTGACCCCAAAACAATTTCAAATATTAACATATTAACTTGTACATGAGATAATATCTCATGTGTACACTTTGTTCAATTACTATTATCTCAATTTATGTAAATTCTAAAACCGAAGGATTAACTCCCGCCATCGTAGTTTTGTCCTTTGCTATATTTGATATTACTGATTATTCGGATTTCGTTTGGTTTAGGCATTTTAAACATTTTGTTAATATGGATTTCCTTTTTTGGGGTTCTAGTGCTGCTAATGAGGAATTAATTTCCGAAATGGCCATACAGCTCATTAAAATTATTGCAGATGGAGTTAACATATGTGTTATTGTCTCATGTTCATTTACTCCATATCCTAACGTAAATATTTGACCTAAGTTGTTCAAATTGTCATCAACAGGAACTAGATTTACAATATAAATGCAGTAAATAGCCACCACTGGACCGAAGGCGTTTACTAACCCAGTGCTGAGTACTTTGATATGTTTGATGTTGGTCTTAAAACCTATCTTATTATGAGTACAATAATACCGAAGTTGCAAAATAAACAGTAAATTTTGTCATGCTGTACACGTGTTTCAAGGAGTAACCGCTCATCAGCAGCATTATTATTATGAAACTTGAAAAGGTTTGCATAAAACTACAGAGTATCTCCATCGTGCAAAGCTCTGCCTAAGCTGATTTCCATTTACAATGTAGATCTTATGAGGTATTTGTTCTGTACTGCCTTATACATCTTCTAATGGTCTTTCAAACGATTTCATTTGACATGCATTGAATGGACATAATTTTTGGTATTTTGTTATTTGTTGAATTTGCTATCTGCAGAAACTAAATTAAATCAACTTGGTATTGCTCTTTATTTTTCTTAGATATGGTGTACTTGTACATGAGATAATATCTCATGTGTACAATTTGTTCAATTACTATTATCTAAATTTATGTAAATTCTAAAACCGAAGAAATAACTCCGTCCATCGTAGTTTTGTCCTTAGCTATATTAATTTTGATATTTCTGATTATTCGGATTTCCTTTGGTTTTATGCATTTTAAATATTTTTTGAGATTATGGATTTCCGTTGTTTGGGTTCTAGTGCTGCTGATGAGGAATATATTTCCGAAATGGCCATACAGCTCATTAAAATTATTGCAGTTGGAGTTAACATATGTGTTATGGTCTCATGTTCATTTACTCCATATCCTTTCGTAAAATATATCTTCAACCTGAAAAACTATGTACTGTCCAAAGGGAAATTTTCGCGATGTATATATTTTCGCTTATTACGGAAAAAATTCGCGAAAATTTTTCCTTGCGTAAATTTGTTTTTATTACAAACGTAACGAAACATAAGTAAGTATCGCGAAAATAAAACCTCGCAAATCAAAATCGCTAAATTCAAACTGCACGAAAATAACTCCTTTTACAGTATTTGAACCAATATTTTGCGTCAAAATATCTTCTCTATTGTTATCTTATTTATCTTCATCTTATTTATTCAAAAGAGCTTGAAATCAAGGATACTACAGATACTTCCACATCGGATTCGTTCCTTGACCTTCATCTTGAAGTTGACAACAGAGGTACATTACAAACTAACCTGTATGACATACGTGATGACTTCCCTTTTCCAAAAGTCAACTTCCCTTTTCCAAAAGTCAACTTCCCTTTTCTTTGTAGCAACATTCTAAAAGCACCAACATATGGAGTTTACATCTTACAACTCATTCGCTACTTAAGGGCTTGTGGTCGTTACAGTGACTTCCTTGATAGAGCCCAGTTGCTTACAAATAAACTACTTAAGCAAGGGTTCGTTACAAAAAACTAAAAGTCATCACTACAGAATTTTTACGGTCGACATCACGATCTTGTGGATCGCTATGGGTTATCTGTTTCCCAGATGACAACAGATCTTTCCCTCTACAACTAAAGTTTGTTTTTCCTCTATCGGATTCGACTTTACTACCGGAGTTGACATGTTCAACACGGCGGGTGTCTTATAAGAAGCAGGAGATGCTTACTCTACCGTAACACCTGATCTCACTCATGGTATTTTATTGGGTCCGTGTTGTTCATCTGTATGTGTGTCTTCATTTTTCTTTTTTGTCCCGTACTAAAGTGGTGTCCTTGTTTCTTAATGTGTCTGATTTTGCAATTGTCCATGGATTGTTCGTTCTTTTGATTGACGGCTCGGTTCTCACTTGCTTAACATTGCGCGAAATATATGTACTTAGTTTTACTATAAAAGTGCAATTAGTTTTTTTTTTTGTGTGTCCCAACTTTATAAAACTATTTTAATCCTGGAAGATTGATCCAACATATCTCATCAATGTTGTTTTGATGAATTAGATCATGATGCTTTTCCTCATATTATACGACGGATTTCTGTACATTATATCTTTTATGTGACATAGATGATGGCTATCTATATACTGACAGCCTATTAACGTATATTTGACAGATCGTATTATTTATATACAGCATTTCAATAGAGTGAAATCTTGCAGTAACAGATATATAAAATCTTTTAATTAACCGTCTGCCCTAACTCTTAAACTTTGGATTCTGGGAAAATAGTTTTGATGGATAAGTCAGACGAGAAAAGAAATAGATTAAAAATCTGTGTCATTTCGTGTTTTTGCATTTTTCTTAAACCAAGATAAAAAATATAAGAAAAATAGTTCATTTATAAAATAGAAATACATTCTACATAAAGGAGGAGAAAATGAGTTGTCAAAGTCGGTAACCATGATATGAAAATCATCTTTTGAAGTTTCTTTTAAAGTTAAAGTACATATCTTTCAGTCAAAAGATTAGTTTAAACAGGAGTTACCGTTGGTGGTTTGGATTATTAAGGATGTTGGTTCGTCAATTAAAAAAAAAAACAACGTTTTCAATTAAATATGATTTTTTTTTGTTAGAGAACTGAAAAAGAAGTAATTTAAGCCAAACAAAAAATTGATAGGTTACCAATTTTATTTTCAAGATACACGTGTTTTAAAATATGGCTGGAAACTGAACTCCTCTGCATTTTTCATAGGTTTAACATAAGCAATGTTTATCAAATAATGTACAAAATGGATAAAAATGAATGTGACAAAATAACACCAACTGAATAAAAGTTAGTCAGAATGCTCCAAAAGATGTGTTTAAATGAAGCAATAGAACAAAATATAAGAAAATACCGAAGTTGCATAAAAACAGTAAATTTTGTTATGCTGTACACGTGTTTCAAGGAGTAAATTCTCATCAACAGCATTAACATCAAATAATATGAAAGGCCATAATCCAAAAGTAGTCCTAGAGAAGTACTAATTTCCAAAAATATCGAAATAGGAAGCCAAATCCAGTACCAAGGACATCGACCGAGTGCAATACACGGAATGAAGCCTCAGTATTTTAAAGTGGTTAGAATTTTGTTAAAAAAGTAAATTTCTATAATTCACAAAAATATGGGATCACCGGGCAAAACATTACCAAGCTTTTTAATGGATAGAACCAGAGAAATCCGAAAATTTGGAAACATGACCGGCAAACATCCTTAAACAATACTACAAAATTCCGACACTGCAGTTAAATTAAGCTCTGCAGATGGCCGTATCGGCAACATATTGTGTCTTCAGTGCATATGAAATTTTCAAACATTTGAAGTGAAAACCGAATTGTCAATCCAAAACAAATAATCCGAAGATAATGGCAACATCGGAAAAACAAAGACATAACATGGGCACAACACAGAAAAGAAAAATGAAGACACATACATGTAAAAATGAATAACCCGGACGCAATAAGGCCTGTAAGTCTCGTACAATTTTGGTACTTCCGGGACCAAAAACTGTACCCGGAAGTTACATTTTAAACAAAGATATATGACGTTTCAAACAAACATTTGAACGTCATAATCCTCAGACGTCATGTTTCGGCGGGAAACGTTTTCGAATTGCCGGTTTATCGTAGATTCTCGTAAGTCACATGACGAGACTTACAGACCCTATAAAAAAAAATCAAACACACGAAAGAGCCAACGGAGAGTAAAGAACCAAAAGGCCTGAATGTGAAGCAAACGTACTCCTTAGCTTTATCAATTTGTAAACTAAAGGAGCCAGTTAACCTTGGTTAAGGAAGATAGCACTATAAATCAGTAAGGTGTTTGAAAAAATCAGTTTTATCGATGCTTTTAAAGCATTGAAGTGAAAAAAAAGCATTTAAGTGAAAAAGATTTAAAATTATCAATGTCACTTAAAAGCTTAACTATATTTATGAAAATGATTAACACAACACACAAATGATTTCAAGAGTTATTTCCTTTAACCTAGGTATAACTCCTTACGATACTGTTAATATTCTGATCATATTTCTGGTCAGCACGGACGTTTTGTACGACTAGACTACAAGTGAGTGCTTTCTGCCATCTTTATTGTCTTGGCATATTTGTCGATAAGCTTATGGACTTAGTTTAAAAACTTTCTTATAACATGACAAAAAATCGACAGAAGAATACCGAAGGAACAAAAGCCATGACAACCAGAAAAATAGCAATACAGAGAAATAGAAAACAAAATCTCAAAGAGAACTCAAAGGAAGGATATTACCAGTTAAACGTTCAAAACTATACAGCACTCAATCTCATGAGAACACTTGAGTGATGAAAGGTGTTTTAGAATAAAGTAAAGAATCTTGAAGACCTTATAAGAGTTGGAAGTCTCCCGAAGAGTTTCAACAGCTCTTGCTTAATAAATGCAGATATTAAAGACACACAAATTTATTGAATATGAAATCGAATCATACAAAAAGAATAAAACGCATATCTGCTTCAGGATGTACAGCTTTGTCCTTCGTTAGTTTTTGCCATTTTCTTGTTGTTCAATAGGTTCTGGCATAATTTGCATGTAGATCCTAATCGCTATAAACGATACAGACATTCAATTATATACCAAGTACTTTCCTGAATATATTTTGTTGTTTAATATTTAGGACTTGCTGTCCTAACTGTTACTAAGACATATATATAAAATTTTATCAGTTAGTGACTATGTGTCACTGCTTCTTTTTGATATTATATGACTAAGTTAAGCCTTGTTTTGCTCATTTGTAATCGAATACAATAAGAATACATACTGTATGAAAAAATGTGCATATGACAGTATGTATGCATGAAGTTTATTGCAAGTTTTTCTTTTCTTTTTTAAATTGACTCCCTTATGCCATATCATTATTTCATAACGTTTTCCAAAGGCAATTATGAAAAAGAGAATAAAAAATCAAAAAGTATTTTTATTGCGACATGCTATTGTGCATGTTATAGGTTAATCTGTCATGGTTTTGCGTTTGTTTTTCCTTTGTTAGATTTGCCATCGCTGACTGTATAATGATATTTTGAAACTTTTCTCATCTAACAGTTGTAATTGCTGTAATTTTTTTCAGAAATTTTCCTTCTATGCCAATGAAAACATTGAATGGCCGACTGGTAAGATACCAATTGATGAACCACATTGTGGATATCGAGGAGAAAGATGTATTAAACCAATTAGTAAGTAAATGGTTGTTTCATGTACTTCTAAGGAACTTTTATTTAATCAATTTTTTGGTTGTATCAACTATCACAGCTTTGCAGTCGCAACCCTTGCTGATCTGTTCAAACTACAATGGTAGTGAAAATGGGAAATGTGAACTAGATTTGCAATTGCAAACAATAGCCGATGTCACCCCAGACCACCAATTCGACAATTTCATCTCATTCGCAGCAACAAAATCTACATAGAAATAAATTTTCGTTGAAATCGGACAACGTTGAAATTTTGACGTATTTTGGCGGCCATCTTGAAAATGGCGGCCATTTTGAATTTTTCTTTCGTAAAAAAAATCATCTCCTCATGTTGATCTAACTTCATGCCAAGTTTCATTTGATTACATCCAGCCATTCAAAAATAATCCTTCGGACAAAAATTATTGGAAAAATAATAATAAGAAGAAGAATAATAATCAGAAGAAACGTAGAATAACAACATGTCACCCCGACTACGTCTGGGGTGATATAACAAGCCTTCATCGACTTGACGGGTACAAACAGCTATAAACAATCCCTCACAGGGCTGTGAAACAACGTAAGGAAGAGGGCCATGCTGTCGTCTTGCCAAAGCTCCTCTCGAATGACCAAGAATCAATGGTGTCTAACGGTTTTATCTCCCTCCACTCTTATTATTCCTTTTCTGGTGAGAATCAAGTCTTTTGTCTATCTGGACTATATGTTCCCTATTCTATTATTTATGTTAGTAATATTCAAAGTATGTTTCAGAGTCAGAATGCTTCGTAAGAAAAGGGGTGCCCGAGTGCGCAGCGCAAATGCATTTTAACCATCCCATTTCTTACGAAGCACTTTAATTCATAATTACTCTGAAACGTACTTTAACTGACTTAAACACAATCGGATATGAAAAATATCGTCGAATATGAAAGATACAAGAAAGAATGTATCTTAAAATAAATGCTGACATCCCGCCTTTGAAAAGGAATCTTTACTCATGTTTAGTTATCAGTTTGTTTAGGCTGCATATATCAATAAGTTAATAAATGTTTTTGGTTTTTTTTTTGTTCTACATGCGAAAAGTTTTCTTTTATATTGATCTCGTTTCAAATATTTGTATACTTTTATAATACAAATACCGATTAGGTTGTATTTGAAAAATTACCCGAGTTATCGATCTGTTTCACTTTAAATATCTATTTCAAATATATTTTCTTACATCTAATCGGCACCTTGCAATCGTAGCCGCAACGTTTTTTAAAAGTCGTTTGATCACCTTCATATTTCAGAAAGGTAGCACAGTCTCGATCCTTGGACTGGGAATATTTTTCCCACATGAAACTTAAACTTTATCTAATATTTAGGTGCAACATAACAGAAGGTCAAAGTAAGCATACGACTTATGAATGAATATGCATAAAAATTAATGAGGTAGAAGTAAATAATTTCAGGTGAATAACTCGGTGTAAGTTAATAATTCGAGGTAAATTGTCAGTTAGATTGCTTTGAAATGGAGAGCAACAAAGAAAGAGAAAAGAGAGATAGAATAGTCTAAGGCATTTACAAGAAGTATCTTCAATAACAAAAGAAATGCTCATAACAATTCTTTAAAAATGTTTAAGTCCTGATAAATCTGGTAAATAAAAAACAAAAGGTTTCGGATTACAGCACCATTCTATTGACGGAAAATATTTTAAGCAGAATACGTAAGAATTGAAAACATGGTATCTTCTTTTTCAAGTGATTCGAATTTTTGCGGGATATTAATGTCCTCTAATCACATAAGTGAATGTATCTATAAAAGGTCACAAGATACTAATAAGTAGAAATGAACTATTCTAATAAGGTTTTTAATAATTGAGTGAGAACCGAACTGTCTTTAAATTAAACAGGAAAACTGAATCCGATTCAGTGAACAATATTTTAAAGGATTTTCAGTTGGTAAAAAAGACCGGAAATCTTGTATGCATATTGCATAACAAGCTAATTTTCTTGAATTCTGAAATTCAAAATTGTATTTAATAATACGTGTCATCGTCGAAGAAATAAGGTAATTAATAAAGCATTAAAGACGCAAATTTCTGCTGTAAGAACCTAAATTTGGGTAATGAAACGTCGTCTGAAAGAAATAAGATGTCCGTTACTTTTTGGTCAGTAGAGACTATTTTAGACAGATTTAATCTCGAAATTATTGCCTTGATACGATATTACATTGCACAAAACAAATATGTCTGCTGATGCATTCTACAAAATATCATTTGCATTTTATTATCTTAAATCAAATTGCATTTAGCCTGATATCTTTACATTGTCTAATTTTAAAGCAATTACCTATAATAAAGACGAGCAGAATTATATCGAACTTTAATAAGTGGGTTAATAAATGTCTATTTCTTGTAAAGAAGAAGTATTACTTGGATTACATTTATAATGTTGACTCATGAGGTCTGTATGACATTACATAACGAGAGAATGAAAATATGAAAAAGTATTTCAAAAGAAGTAAAACACGTAACAGGAAGGTATTAATACATCACATAAAAATATACCCTTTCACGATGAATGCGGAGCTATCATTTTCTAGTTGAAATTGACTGAGTATGTGCATTTTCCTACTAAAACGTTGACATTACAATCTTTTAGTGATTGTTCTTGAAGGTCATTTTGTCCGGAAATTGCACGTACTAACTAAATCTCTCAAAAACATATCCCCGTAATTATCGCGCAAGGGCCAATAGCTAAGATCGGGTTTTATTCGTATGGGTTTTATTCGTATGTTTATTCTACGATAGGGAAACGGGACAGAGAAAGGGGAGGTTTGGGTACCCATAAACCGGTTTAACCCTACCGCTGGCTTTTGCTAGTGCCGGTACCAAGTCCGGCTGTCCCGAGTTCCTATCGTTGTTTATGTTTGTCTTTTGTATTTTTATTGTGGGTTTTTTTTTCTTGTGCAGTTCCTATTTACTTTCTGGCATGTGGCTATGTTTTTCGGCCATTGTAGGTGTTTCATGTTATCTTTTTTATTCCATTGTATTGCACGCGATAATCACAAAACTCGGTATGCCTTGTTTTTCGAACGAAAACTAGGGTTGTCTTGCGAAATACCAGGTATGCCACACGGAAAGAAAGGGTTTCCAATCGGTATACATAGTATTTCGCTAAATATCTTGTATTTTGCACAACATCCTGTATTTCGCGCAAAAACTGCAGTTTCCAATCAAAATTGAACGAAAACTAAGGTCCTAGTTTCCGATTCGTATGTAAGTCTCGCCCATTCTTGGAACTTCTGGTTACAGGTCCAAAGCGACTTCTATGCCTTATTTGTAAGGCGACAATTCTAAAATATTTTAGTCCACTATTTTTGAAATTTATTCTGAAAATAATTCGCAAAGCGCAATACGGAACAAAACACAACACCAGTTAATATGATTTTAGAAACCATTTGAGGAACTCATATCATGTGTTATGTAACAGGACCCATCTTTTCGTCTCTGTTATTTGCAAAAGTAGTTTAATATCATTTATCCGCCAAGATTTTTTTTTTCTTATATTGCTTCATTATTTTCTTCAGCTTATACATCAGAGATCCTGTTTGGTGTTGCCGGTGGTGTTTGCCTTATAACAGTCATCATTGTTGTTTTAATATACAGGTACATACCTTTCGGGACATAGGCGTAAATTTGAAAATGTATAACAAAATATCTGAACAATTTTCTATTTGATTTGAAAATCAAAGTGGTCGATCTTCAGATTTCGAATGTCCCTCCAAAATTCTTTAAAGACAAAATATATTCGTTAATAGTTTGTATGACTTTTGTAGTAAGCAGTATTCCAGCTTTGCAGGATAAAAATGAATTAATCAATTAAAATAGAAAAATAAGAGAGAAATAAAGATGTATTGGACAACCAGGGAAACGATTTTTGATTGCTACTGGTAAAGGGAAGAAATGAGCAGGAACAGGAATTTGTATGCTCTGCTTTATAGCCGGGATCTCCTATTAATGACCTCCTTGTGTAGACAGGGTATTCCCTTTACCCCCACCTAAGGACGCACATGTTCAGTTAAGGATAAGGAGCTTCTGGAACCAAGCTAATTGTCTGGATAAATTTATAACATGTGAAAGTCATACTACCTTTTTACATTTATTTATGCTCTAAAAATTTTTGCTGATAAATTTCCAGTATTTTCTGAGTACAGCTGATGACATATTGATTGTCCATATTAATTATTGGTTGCACCCTTAATTTGGTACAATTGATGCAAACAAAGCTTAAAAGAATTCCTATTTTTGCATTCAAAGACTTAATCTTGCTTATTCTTTGTTTGATGCAAAAAGTTTATATTAGATTTCAGTATACAATGTTTTAACAAGTTCTTTAATGGATATTAGTCTCTTGTTGAAAAAAGTTTATTTTTAATTTTCTTAAGTCTTTTTTTTTTCCGAACCGTGATTCAAGATTTATTATTTACTTGCTACTTGGATGACCATTTCTTTTCTCTGTCTACAACCTTTGCTATGCCAATTGCTATTGAGTTGATACCTTTCGCTACCGGAATTGAAGGGGAGGTTTGGGACGTCAAAAAAACCGGGTTGACCCAACATTTCTTCTTAAATGCCTGTATCAAGTCAGGACAATGGAATGCACCTTCCAAATTTTGTCCCGTCTGGTGTCACCAATGCACTATCAGGTTTTGTTTTATGACGTCGTGATTCTGGGAAAATTCACGCACAACGAACAATTTTTGAAAATGCGTGAAATAACAGTTTTCCCGCCAACTACCCGGTAGTGCAGCAGCGAAACCAATCGGAAAAAGCATGAAGGTGTATTCCATTGCGGTTGACAAGTTGTCCAGTGGTTTTGCACTTGCTTTATCTTTTTGAACCTTGTTTTTCGACTCTAGGTAATTCTATTTGGTAATAGGGTTTGTAAGTCTCGTCATGTGACACCGAGAAATCACGATAAAATTGCAGTTTGAAAACGTTTCCCGCCAAAATATGACGTTGCAGGATTATGACTTTCAAATTTTCTGCTTTCATATGTTTTTGTTTAAAATGCAACTTCCAGGTACAAGTTTTGGTCCCGGAAGTTCCAAAATGAAACGAGACTTACAGACCCTATTTTGTTATTAACCCTTTTTCTGTTATAATGGATGGAAAGTACTTTATCTATATCTTTATACAAGGACCTAATGTTTCTAGAATGCACCAATACATTTATATAAAAAGTTATCGAAATTAGAAATGTCTTGAGAACCCTCAAAATTAATTTTTTTGATGATGATGAAAATTACCGACAAGATATTTGAAAACAAGGATGAGTACAAAAACGAGGAAATTAGCTTATAGTTTGAGAATTATATAGATATTTTTGCAAAATGTTTTAAAATAACATATTTCTATTATAACAATATATGTAATCGCTTGACTTAATATCCTTATTTGCTTGTCTGTAATAACTGTGAAAATCATATTAATTCAAATATATTGCTCTTATATAGAAACTGGCGTTATGAACAAGAGCTGGCAAGCCTTTTATGGAAGCTTGAATGCCGGGATATCATTTTGCATAATCAATGTGGAGTTCCAAAGTCAGTTTTAGCAAATGGAAATATAACATGGGTGCGTATAACTTTAATTTACTATTAAAAAATGGTTGACAATTGATGGAAAGTACAGAAAGGTCCCTGCATGCAGGTTGCATAGAATCATAAAATAATGATTGGCTCTCAGAAAACATTTATTTTATTTGTTTTATTTTTATTTTAATTTATTTATTATATTTATTTTTTTTGCTCGGAAATTATTACTTCTGTCAAAAAATGAAAAACAAATAACCGACATAGACCATCAGATAACCATGTGAAGTTGTCTATTATTATCAAATTTTTACTCTTAATTAGCTGAAAAATCTAAAAGCCAATTCAAATCAAAGACTTTTGATAAACTCTGAGAACTTGGACCAGATTTTTGAATTTAAAAAATAAAAGAATTCTGGTCGATAAAAGACTCATTTCTATTGAGCCATAGATTAAAAAAAAATAAATGGCTAATAATGAGCAAAGTTAGATTTTCAAGCTAGAAAAAAATGCCAAGCACGGTATCCTATGCTTTTTATCACAGATTTTATTTGGTTTGTGTATTTATCTAATGGATGAAAATATAAGTAACTACTTATCTACTTTAAGTCAAATTTGTTTAATAATTTACCTTATGTTTTAGAGAAGTAACTTGATGAGGGCAACAAGCCAGCTGTCACTCGGATCACAGGCTGAGGCAGATCATAGACAATTCTTCACTTGTGTTGGAACACATAAAGGGTCTATTGTCGCTGTAAAAACTGTCAACAAGAAAAATGTTGAAATTACAAGGAATATACAGAAAGAATTGAAATTGGTATGCTTAAGAATAAAAAAATCCATTATACATATGTTTTATTATCAAAATGTATCAAATGATTTGACTCGATATTTGACAGTGTGTTCATGCATTATGTATCCAATGATTTAACTCGATATTTGACAGTGTGTTCATGCATTATGTATCCAATTATGATAGTGTGTTCATGCATTATGTATCCAATAATTTGACTCGATATTTGACAGTGTGTTCATGCATTAACAAGTTACTTGAAATACAATTGATCAGGATATTGCGGAAAATAAGCATCGAGTAAATTAGCAAACTGATTATAATAAAAACGGAAGGTGCAAAATTCATAGCGATACAGAAATTACAAAAACGAGACAGTTTAAATGATATGAACAATCCTAAATAGATTCTTATTACATTTCTTACTATCAAGTCTTAGTCATCACATATCTTGTACCAGATGCTATTATTTTTTTTATAAATGTTTCATTTCTAGAAAATTGGATCGTTAGATTATTTTGTGGAAATTTTTATTGTGCTAAGATGCAACAAATAGCTTAAGTAGTTCATGCATATGAACCCTGAGAAAAATTAACAAAAAAAAAGTTCATTGTCAAAGTCAGTGTAAGTTTTCTTAGATTTGAAAGATGGGATTGAATAGTTGGTCTGTTTTATTATATAGAGGACGGTGAAAGATTGAAAATTCTCAGTGAAATAAAAGTGATAATTAACTGTGAAATTATTTTCCATAATTTCACTCTAGGAAACAACGGCAGTAGAATACCGAAGGAACAAGGGAAGCGATGACTACAAAACTCGAAGTCCAAAGTGACGTCACAATAGACGTCGTCAACGTTGTTGCTAAGTAAACGTCTCAGCGGATTAACATGGAAAACGTAGTTCACGAAAAAAATCTTAAATTGAACCATTAAATATACAAGAAGTGGTCTATATAATAAAAACAATAACTAATCCTAGATTCTGATTATCGAAAATATTCAACTCATGATCGAAAAACACTGTAATTCACTCATGCGCTGCGCGCATTCGTGAATTACTGTGTTGCTCGATCATTCGTTGAATATTTTGCGATAATCAGAATCTTGGATTAGTTATAGTATAAATATTAGTTGCTCTGAGTATCCATTATTGAAAAATAATTCAATCTCGCTAGGTTTATATCATACTCTTTGCCTCTGTTCTTTAAAGAATTTTACGTCAGTTGTAAGCTCTAGAAGTTAATTCCCTCCCAATAAGATCTTAAGGTAATAGACCAAGGTTTAAGGGATTTAACTCTTTTAATCAGTAAGGGATTTGAGACAGTCTGTTTCATTGGTGCTTTTTAAGCATTGATGTGAAAAAGAATTAAAATCATCTATGTTACTAAAAAGCTTAGAATAAATTACGAAAATGATTCAAAACCATACAAGTGATTTTTAAAAGTTATATTACAGTTTTGTTGTAAATGTTTGATTTTGTGTTTGAATAAATTGACGCAAAATGTTGAATTGATCAAAATTTAAAACTGTTTCGGTATTTGTCATTTCAGATGAGAGAATTACGCCATGATAATTTAAATCCA
>MJUU01009996.1:29220-86431 GCA_002080025.1 Modiolus philippinarum | reverse complement strand
GGATTTCAACATTTTGGCAACGGCGATCGAAATTGAATTTTGAATTATTTGTTGATAAATTCAATAAATTATTGGTGAACTTTGCAAAAACGCAAAATTTTCCATACCAAATTAGGTCTAGGTCAAATTCTGGAGTTTTGACGTTTTTCAGTTTGACGCCATTGGCTACAATTGTTTTCCCACATTTTTGTATAATGATGCATGTCACATACTCAGTGATGAATGCTAAGAAAATTAAAGTCTCTTTTGACTTTATCTAAGGTCAAACTGGAAAAAATACTCCAGTTGATCGAAACTATCGGCTCTTTTTAAGCCTCGTATTAGAAAATTCGCTAAAGTATCGATTATTTTAAAATGGAAAACTGTTTATAATCATTCAATGTGTCAATGTTGTTTTTGTATGACAAAAAATATCCTTTCGACTTTCTGCACATGCTCATTTATGTTTAGATTCTATCAACCTGATGTTCACTTAGTTTTGACCGGATGGGTTCCTTTCAGGAGTAAAATCAGAATCGAGTATTGCTTAAGATGATAAAAAATTAGAGAGAACAAAAATAAGGGTTTTCATTTAATTATATTCCACAAAAACGTGATTGGACGTTCCTTTTGTTTATTAGTATATTATGACTTTAATTCCTTGAGAAAAGCACTTATCTTTCATTTTATCTTACAAGTAGATATTTATGGGTGTGTTTATTGAACACTTCGAATAAAAAGCACAAAGACAAAATTCAAACATCACCCCTCCCCCCACAAAAAATATATACAAAAACATAAACGATCTAATCATTTTTTGCGACTTTGATTTTCTAAAGAATTTAAGACTGATGTTGAAGTCTCTTAGATAAGTCGGGAAAAAATGGAAGGAATTATTTTCAAGGGTTCGTGTTCTTGTTTTTTTACCCCGAAGTATGAAGTGGATCACGGTTCCATGTTCTAATTTTTTACCCCGCAAAATGAAGTTGAAGGGTATTATATGCTCAATCTATAGTCTTCAATTAATAATTCTAACCACAAATTCCGACCAACTCCGATGTTTGGTTGTTGACATGGTGTTTAACTGCAATCTCCGGTCAACTCCGATGTTTGGTTGTGTACATGGTATTTAACCACAATCTCCGACCATCTCCGATAAATGGTTGTGGACACTGTATTCTACCACAATCTCCGGCCAATTTCGATGTTTGGTTGTGGACATAGCATTTAACCACAATCTCCGACCAACTCTGATGTTTGGTTGTGGACATGGTATTTAACCACAATCTCCAACCAACTCCGATATTTGGCTGTGGACATGGAATTTTACCACAATCTCCGGCCAACTCCGATGTTTGGTTGTTGACATGGTATTTAACCGCAATCTCCGACCAACTCCGATGTTTGGTTGTGGACATGGTATTTTACCACAATCTCCGGCCAACTCCGATGTTTGGTTGTGGACATGGTATTTAACCACAATCTCCGGCCAACTCCGATGTTTGGTTGTGTACATGGTATTTTACCAGAATCTCCGGCCAACTCTGATGTTTTGTAGTGGATATGGTATTTAACCACAATATCCGGCAAACTCCGATGTTTGGTTCATCAGAGGAAGTTGTCTTGGTGTAATGTCTCTGGGAACTTTGAAATTCTGTTTATAAAAATAAAAATGAATAAACGTGACAGAGTATCATGTATGCAACATCACTTTTTAATTATAAAAACTTTAAAGAATTTTGACAACAAAACCTAATTCTCTAGAACAATGCTGCCAAAGCTTCAATTAAGATAGATATAGCCACAGTTGAACAGTAGGAATAAGTTCCAATATATTATAGATGGATAACGTCAGAAAAATAAACTTTTGAACTGTTCTACAGGATTAGAAATGTAGGTTTCCTCACCGTTCATTGAAGATCTTATGGTGGCTTTGAGTTGTTATTACTCCCCTTTGGGTTGTTGTCTCTTTGACACATTCCCCGTTTCCCTTCTTTTTCCTATTATAGTAAAAAGGACAGAGTGCAGTGGTATCCATATTTAATTACCCACTTAACATGAGGCAACAAAAATAAATCGAGAAAACTGTTCTAACTTTATAAATTGTAAGCATTACGTCACAGCATCTTTAATTGGCTGTATAGCTGTATGAAACATATGTCGTTAGCCTTTGCTTGCTTCTGTAATATAGGATTAGAATGAAATTTACGAATACGCGACAAAGCTATAGGGGTCTTTTAGTTCACATAATCATGCTCAATTATGTTGCAATACTCTGTGTCCCTTGATACTGTCTAGAAGCTATATATTTCTCATTTTTTGAACTTATTAGATGCAAACAAACAATGAATAGTGCATAAATAATTGATGTTCAGGACAATAGACAGACAAAAACACACATTTTTACCTCTGGGATTACCACAATTATCTGCGGTAATAGAGATGATTTCCGTAAGCGTTGTTGGCCATGCAAACCAACTGTTTTCAAGTATCGGCCTTTTGATAAACATTGCAAATGTATCATTTCAATGAAACGCCATCTCATGATATTTCAATTTTGCACTGAACTTGCTCTCAGAGGACAATTAATATTCAGATCTTTCATGCCTACTTTTTCGTTTCATAACAGTGCAACGTCATTTGAATAAATGTGTTGATTTATGACAGCATCTTAATTTTAAGTCTGCACTGGCTACATTTCTTTCATCGTTTATTTTTGTAAAAACGAGCAACAGAAATTAACCATGCTTAAAAATGAGTGCCCTTTGGTTGTTTATATTTTGTGACTATCTTCTGTAGGTCTTTTTGTTGGGCAACAGATAACAGCGATTGTAAGAAACCTTTGACAGTTACTTTTATGTTTGTTTAGAATCCAACATCCATGCCTCTTCCGCATTTCTCCTGACGCTCTATCCGACAGACCAAAACAAAATCAAAGGCGTAATCCATGCTTACCCTTCCGGAGCACCTGATGTCACTCTCGGTTTTCATGGGAGTTCGTATTTTTATTTCCGTGCATTGTACCTGTCTCACGTCCTTGTTTTGTCTTTGTTTTTCTCTGTTGCCGTTTTTGCCGTGTCTTTGGATTTCGATGTTTGTGGTCTTCGCTTCCCTTGTTTCTTGGTTATTCTACTGCCGTTGTTTTATTGAACAATCGTCGGAAAAGTATCAAAAATTCTGTCTACTAGAAGTAAAAATATCCTTGATTTGTATCTGTTTTCTATGCTAGCAATATGCTATACAATGCTATATTCATAAAAATAGGAAAAGCTAAATAAAAAAGGAAAAATCCTGAAAGCTAAGTGAAAATTTAATCCGGCATGCGAAATTACACAAATAGTATCAAATAACGGTAAAAAAGCAAACATTTACATATTAAGTCGCTTTATAACTCCAATTTTGCATCTGTTCAGTTATTTAAACACGGTTCAAATCAAAAATGTTGTAGGGTATCAATATTGCGATTAAAACTGAGTTACTCACTCGCAACATTTAACATTATGTAATAAAATGACAGCAGGTTTATTATTTGCCGTTTCTTAGTCACTGAAACCTGCAGTGAAAAGTTAATGCCATGTTTCAATCACACCTTCATGCCCTTTGTTACTTTTCAGTTTTATTTCCAGTCCAAGTCAATTTTCGTCAAAGTTGATTACAGATTGAATATAAAATCTGCATCCGTAAACATTTAATAAAGAACAATAAACAAAATTTCTGAATGTGAGAAAAAACTATAAAAGAATATATATTAATTTCGGCTATCAAAATGATGAGAAAAACATTATTTTTTGTTATTTTTTTTAAACGTTTTATGATTTATTTAAATAAAAAATGCTAATTTGTTATTTTTTTTTTATATTGGTTCAGAACTTTCAATGTACAATGTCAGTATTGAGATACATCATTATAATACATTTATGTTTTTTTTTTTTATTTGTGATTATATGAACCGTTGATGAGCTTTTTATCAATGACAAGTAAATGATGATCATATCTCTGCTATATGTTTTGATTCTTGTGTTTTTTTTATTTTGTTGTTGACTTTTTTTTTTTTATTTTGTTGTTTTTTTTTTTTTGTTTTTGTTTTTTTTTGTTGTTTTTGTTTTTGTTTTTGTTTTTTTTTTATGCTTCGCTTTAGTCTTTTGTACTTTTATTGTTTTGTTTTGTTTTGTTTTGTTTGTTTTTTTTTTGGTCTTTCAAATGTGAGGTTTAATCAAAAGAGGCGAAGGTTGTCGAAATGGCCATCTGAGAAGCTACAGTTACCTGCATTCTTAATTTCTTTTATTATAAATGTCACCACTGGGTCGATGCTGGTATTGTTAATATCAGTCAGTCCCTGAGGATATTTTCAGCTAAGACGTCAAAGTACCCTGATGCTTCCCCATAAACCGACCATTTGAATAAATTCCAGTATCAAGTGTATTCTTACATTTTACCAAACAAAGGATGGTCACTTTAAGCATAGTTTTGTTCGTAGTCGAAAAGGCTNAAATAAGATGTCCGTTACTTTTTGGTCAGTAGAGACTATTTTAGACAGATTTAATCTCGAAATTATTGCCTTGATACGATATTACATTGCACAAAACAAATATGTCTGCTGATGCATTCTACAAAATATTATTTGCATTTTATTATCTTAAATCAAATTGCATTTACCCTGATATCTTTACATTGTCTAATTTTAAAGCAATTACTTAAATAAAGACGAGCAGAATTATATCGAACTTTAATAAGTGGGTTAATAAATGTCTATTTCTTGTATTTATAATGTTGACTCATGAGGTCTGTATGATATTACATAACGAGAGAATGAAAATATGAAAAAGTATTACAAAAGAAGTAAAACGCATGTTACAGGCAGGCATTGATACATAACATAAACATATACCCTTCCATGATGAATGCGTAACTATCATTTTCTAGATAGAATCGACTGGGTATGTGCAAAAAACTAAAACTTTGACGTTACAATCTTTGATTGATTATTCTTAAAGGTAATTCTGCCAGGAAATTGCACGTATCAACCGAGTCTCTCAAAAACGTATCCCCGTTATTATCGTGAAAGGGCCAATAGCTAAGATCGGGTATGTATGGCACGCAATAATCACAAAACTTGGTATGCCTTGTATTTCGAACGAAAACTAGGGTTGTCTTGCGAAATACCAGGCATACCACACGGAAACAAAGGGTTTCCAATTGGTATACATAGTATTTCGCACAATATCTTGTATTTCGCGCAAAAACTGCAGTTTCCGATCGAAATTGAACGAAAACTAGGGTTTCATAGGAAAACCCCTAGTTTCCTATTCGCATGTAAGTCTCGACCATTCTTGGAACTTCTGGTTACAAGAAATAGTGCCATAAAACGACTTTTATGCCTTTTTTGTAAGTGTTCGTATATTGATAAGTGACAATTCTAGAATATTTTAGTTATTTATTCTGATAATAATTCGCAAAGCGCAACACCAGTTAATATGTTTTTACAAACCATTTGAGAAATTCTGTAAAAGGAAACATCTTTTCGTCTTTGTTATTCGCAAAAGTAGTTTAATATTATTTATCCGCCAAGATTTTTTCCTTATATTGCTTCATTATTTTCTTCAGCTTATACATCAGAGATCCTGTTTGGCGTTGCCGGTGGTGTTTGCCTTATAACAGTCATCATTGTTGTTTTAATATACAGGTACATACGTTTCCTTACATAGGTGTATCTTGAAATTTGAAAAAGTATAACAAAATGTCTGAATAATTTTCTCTGCGAATTGAAAATGAAATTGGTCGATCCTCACATTACGAATGTACCTCCAAAATTCTTAAAGGACCAAATCTGTTTGTTGGTAGTTTGTATGACTTTTGCGTCCAGTAAACAGAATTTCAGCTATGCAGGATAAAACGAATTAATCAATTACAAAATTTTAAAGTGAGAAGAAAATTAAGATGTATGGAACAACCAGGGAAACGATTTTTAATTTCTACTGGTTAAGGGGAGAAATGAGTATAGGGGCAGTAAATATCACCGCACATTTTGTATGCACTGATTTGCAGCCGGGATTTCCGTTTTATGACCTTCTTGTATAGACAGGGTATTCACCTTACCCCCACCGGGGACGCACCCGGTCAGCTGTGCATACAGAGCCCCTAGGACCACGCCAAGTGCCTAAATCTATAACATGTAACGGAATGAGAGTCATATTAGTATTACCTTTTCAGATTTATTTATGCTTTTAGATATTTAGCTGATAAATTTCCAGTATTTTCTGGTTCCGAACACAGCCGATGACATATTGATTGTCCAAATTATTTATTTATTGCACTCTAAATTGGTATTATCGCTGCAAACAAAACTTAAAATAATTCCTTATTTTTACATTCAAAGACTTAATCTTGCTTATTCTTTGTTTGATACAAAAAGGTTATATTAGATTTCAGTACACAATGTTTAAACAAGTTCTTTAATGGATATTAGTCCCTTGTTGAAAAAAGTTTATTTTTAAGTCTTTTTTTCCGAACCGTGATTCAAGATTTATTATTTACTTGCTACTTGGATGACCATTTCTTTACTCTGTCTACAACCTTGCAATACCAATTCTATTGGGTTGATACATTTCACTACCGGAATTGAAGGGGAGCTTTAAAAGGTAAAAAAACCGGGTCAAATGCCTGTACCAAGTCAGGACAATGGAATGCACCTTCCAAATTTTGTCCCGCCGGGGGTCACCAATGCACTATCTTGTTTTGTTCTATGACGTCGTGATTCCGGAAAAATTCTCGCACTACGAACAATTTTTGAACATGCGTGAAATAACAGTTTTCCCGCCAACTACCCGGTAGCGCAGCAGAGACACCACCCCTATTAAGCTGAGTTCTCGATAAACAGTTTATGTAAGAAGGGTTCGCGTATAATTGGTTTAGTCCGGTTGGATAATGTTTAGCCCGGTTGAGAAAAATGTAAACAAATGTCTTATTTTCAATAACATTGGATAACGTTTTGTCCAGGTTCAGTATAACGTTTAGGTACGGTTTTTGATATTTAAACATTACCTTTACCTAAACATTACCCAGCTTAATATGGTGGACACCAATCGGAAAAAGCATGAAGGTGTATTCCATTGCGGTTGACAAGTTGTCCAGTGGTTTTGCACCAGCTTTATCTTTTTGAACCTTGTTTTTCGGCTCCAGACAATTCTATATGGAACTTTTGTTATTAACATATTTTCTGTTATAACGGGTAGAAAGTACTTTATCTGTATCTTAAACAAGGATCTAATGTTCTAGAATGAATCAATAGACCACTTTCTTACTTGTTTTTATGAATGAATTGCGCCGGTTGACCTGGGGTCAATCGGCGCAAATTGCGTCACTGAACATTGTGACGTTGGAAAATCTATATTGTGACGTCACAATTTTCCGGGAAAATTCACGTAGTGGAAAGTCCTCTATACATTTATATAACAAGTTATAGAAATTAGAGACAGTTCATTTCTTGGGAACCCTCAAAATTGTTGTTTTCAGATGGTTGAAAATTACCGACAAGATATTTTAAAACAAAGATTAGTAAAAAAAACGAGAAAAAAAGTTATAGTTTGAGAATTATATATATGATATTTTTGCATAAAGGTTTAAAATAACATATTTCTATTACAACAATATTTGTAATCACTTGACTTAATATCCTTATTTACTTATCTGTAATGATATTGTACAAATCATATTAATTCAAATATATTGCACTTATATAGAAACTGGCGTTATGAACAAGAGCTGGCAAGCCTTTTATGGAAGCTTGAATGCCGGGATATCATTTTGCATAATCAATGTGGAGTTCCAAAGTCAGTTTTAGCCAATGGAAATATAACATGGGTACGTATAACTTTAATTTACTATTAAAAATGGTTGACAATTGATGGAAAGTACAGAAAGGTCCCTGCATGCAGGTTGCATAGAATCATAAAGTAATGATTGGCTCTCAGAAAATATTTATTTTATTTGTTGTTTTTTTTTTTTATTTTATTTTATTTATTATATTTATTTTTTTGCTCGAAAATTATTACTTCTGTCAAAAAATGAAAAACAAATAACCCACATCGACCATCAGATAACCATGTGAAATTGTCTATTATTAATAAATTTTTACTCTTAATTAGCTGAAAAATCTAAAAGCCAATTCAAATCAAAGACTTTTGATAAACTCTGAGAACTTGGACCAGATTTTTGAATTTAAAAAATTAAAGAATTCTGGTCGATAAAAGACTCATTTTTATCGAGCCATAGATTTTTAAAAAAAATAAATAAATGGCTAATAATGAGCAAAGTTAGATTTTCAAGCTAAAAAAGTGCCAAGCACGGTATCTTATCCTTTTTATCGCAGATTTTATTTAGTTTGTGTATTTATCTAATGGATGAAAATATAAGTATCTACTTATCTACTTTAAGTCAAATATGTTTAATAATTTACCTTATGTTTTAGAGAAGTAACTTGATGAGGGCAACAAGCCAGCTGTCACTCGGATCACAGGCTGAGGCAGATCATAGACAATTTTTCACTTGTGTTGGAACACATAAAGGGTCTATTGTTGCTGTTAAAACTGTCAACAAGAAAAATGTTGAAATTACAAGGAATATACAGAAAGAATTGAAATTGGTATGCTTAAGAATAAAAAAAAATCCATTATACATATGTTTTATTATCAAAATGTATCCAATGATTTGACTCTATATTTGACATTGTGTTCATGCATTATGTATCCAATGATTTGACTCGATATTTGACAGTGTGTTTATGCATTATGTATCCAATGATTTGACTCGATATTTAACAGTGTGTTCATGCATTATGTATCCAATGATTTGACTCGATATTTGACAGTTTTTTCATGCATTATGTATCCAATGATTTGACTCGATATTTGACAGTGTGTTCATGCATTATGTATCCAATGATTTGACTCGATATTTGACAGTGTGTTCATGAATTATGTATCCAATGATTTGACTCGATATTTGACAGTATGTTCATGCATTATGTATCCAATGATTTGACTCGATATTTGATAGTATGTTCATGCATTATGTATCCAATGATTTGACTCGATATTTGACAGTGTGTTCATGCATTATGTATCCAATGATTTGACTCTATATTTGACAGTGTGTTCATGCATTATGTATCCAATTATTTGACTCGATATTTGACAGTGTGTTCATGCATTATGTATCCAATGATTTGACTCAATATTTGACAGTGTGTTCATGCATTATGTATCCAAGTTTGGACTCGATAAATGACAGTGTGTTCATGCATTAACAAGTTACTTGAAATACAGTTGATCAGGATATTGCGGAAAATAAGCATCGAGTAAATTAATAAACTGATTAAAAACCGTAGGTGCAAAATTCATAGTAATACAGAAATTACAAAAACGAGACAGATTAAATGATATGAACAATTCTAAATAGATTCTGATTACATTTCTAACTATCAAGTCTTAGTCATCACATATCTTGTACCAGATATTATTTTTTTTATAAATGTATCATTTTTTAGAAAATTGGATCGTTGGATTATTTTGTAGAAAATTTTATTGACTATGAACTTTTTTTTGTTAATTTTTCTCAGGGTTCAAATTTACGGTTTCATATGCATGAACTACTTAAGCTATTTGTTGCATCTTAGCATAAAAGTCATTGTAAGTTTTCTTAGATTTGAAAGATGGGATTAAATAGTTGGTCTGTTTTATTATATAGAGGACGGTGAAAGATTGAAAATTCTCAGTGAAATAAAAGTGATAATTAACTGTGAAATTATTTTCCATAATTTCACCCTAGGAAGTGACGTCACAATAGACGTCGTCAACGTTGTTGCTAAGTAAACGTCTCAGCGGATTAACATGGAAAACGTAGTTCACGAAAAAAATCTTAAATTGAACCATTAAATATACAAGAACTGGTCTATATAATAAAAACAATAACTAATCCTAGATTCTGATTATCGAAAATATTCAACTCATGATCGAAAAACACTGTAATTCACTCATGCGCTGCGCGCATTCGTGAATAACTGTGTTGCTCGATCATTCGTTGAATATTTTGGATTAGTTATTGTATAAATATTAGTAGCTCTGTTATTGAAAAATAATTCAATATCGCTAGGTTTATATCATACTCTATGGCTCTGTTCTTTAAAGAATTTTACGTCAGTTGTAAGCTCTAGAAGTTATTTCCCTCCAAATAAGATCTTAAGGTAATAGACCGAGGTTAAGGGATTTAACTCTTTTAATCAGTAAGGGATTTGAGACAGTCTGTTTCATTGGTGCTTTTTAAGACTTGATGTGAAAAAGAATTAAAATCATCTATGTTACTAAAAAGCTTAGAATAAATTACGAAAATGATTCAAAACCATACAAGTGATTTTTAAAAGTTATATCACAGTTTTGTTGTAAATGTTTGATTTTGTGTTTGAATAAATTGACGCAAAATGTTGAATTGATCAAAATTTAAAACTGTTTCGGTATTTGTCATTTCAGATGAGAGAATTACGCCATGATAATTTAAATCCATTTTTAGGAGCATGCATAGAGAGTCCAGTTATTATGATTGTCACACCTTACTGCTCAAAAGGAAGCTTACAGGTTAGATGATGACATTAGACGGATGATTTCATTATCTTTTAACCAATGTGCACTTTTAATAAAATTGCATTTTGTAACTCATTTTGAACTTTAGAATATTCAAAGGGATCTTGCTGTTAAAATTTTATTGACAGTTTCTTGAATTCAATTTTCCTTCCAGACATAGCGATTGAAATTGTTGCTGCAACATTAACTTTAATCAGTGTCCTGATGCAGAAAATCTCGGATGACATAAAAATTTTAGAAGCCAGATTTGTTCTTATACTCATTATACATAGTGTTCTATTTCGGGGTCATAGTAGCGTCGCAAACATGGAAAGTAAAACTAAAATGTTTATGAAAACCAAAAGCAACTAGTTTTCCAAAATGCACCAGCATATTTTTTTGACAAGGACAGTGTAAGCTTCATTTTTAAGATGCATTTGATATACAGTGCAACATTTTTGTACATGGATTGTAGCTCCTTGCTTCTATGTCACTTTAAAATGCATACAACAGACAATGTACCAAATTTTATGAACATCCAATTATATTTTATATATTTAAAGGCTTTTAAACAGCTAGTTGCAAAGGAAAGAAATTCTAGAAAAAAGTTCTCACCAACAATATATATAGCCCGATGAAATGCCATTGTTCTGTTTGTTTTTTTTTTTATTGATTAGAACTTAAAAGTGCTGTTTGCTAGTGCACTGTTTGTCCCCGAGGGTATTCACCAACCCAGTAGTCATTACTTCGGTGCTGACCCCAGAACCGACTTTATTGAAACTTGCAATATCCAAATTTTGCAAAATTTTGTTAAAAACTTAAGGAGTATCTCCTTCATGCATAGCTCTGTCCTTAGCTGAATTTTGGCTTTCCTATTTAGATCCTTTTGTTTATTTGTTCTCTTTCAGCTTCGACACGTTTTTATGTTTATGGACTTCCAAATGTTTTGGTTGGATCTGCACTCATGAAACATAAGTTGTCGAATGCACATTTGCAGAAAATAAATTAACAGAAATTTTGGTATTTTGTTATTTAAGATGACGCTTAGCTGTGTTGTTTCATAGGAAAATATTCAAATTTTGGATTCAGTCCATTATAGAAATAGAAAAAGGTTAATAACAGTATTTTTTGTCGACTTCTATGGTATGTTTTACTTCCAACAATTTTGAATCTTTTTAATTTGCTGCCCTTTTAGTGGTTTAAAAATAATGTACATTTTTTTACAGGATGTTCTGGAAAATGATGATATCCAACTCGATTCCATGTTTATTGCGTCTATAGTATTTGATATTATTCGTGTAAGTAATTAAAAATTGTAGTTATAAGATATTAATATACCGTACAGCGGGTAATTTTCGTGGTTGCCAAATTTCGCGACTTGCTCCCCGAAAGGAATATAAAATTTAAGCGGTCATCAATTTTCACGAATGGAAAAGGTAAGGGGAAGACATATTGATTTTAATTTCGCGAGTTTTTATTTTCGCGCTTACAGAAACCTCGCGAATATAGCGAAAATTACCCGCTACACGGTACTAATCTACAAAAGAAACGTCTCCTGCCATGATCCTCAATATATTTTCTAATAGGGGCGATAGATCTAAAATCATTGTTTGCATAGTTTGGAGATGACCACTTTTTATACGTTCCGTGCATATTTTTTATTACAAATTTTACTCGTTGCTAATATTAGACATTTTTCGAAACAGTGATAAAAAAGCGGATTTCAACATTTTGGCAACGGCGATCGAAATTGAATTTTGAATTATTTGTTGATAAATTCAATAAATTATTGGTGAACTTTGCAAAAACGCAAAATTTTCCATACCAAATTAGGTCTAGGTCAAATTCTGGAGTTTTGACGTTTTCAGTTTGACGCCATTGACTACAATTGTTTTCCCACATTTTTGTATATGATGCATGTCACATACTCAGTGATGAATGCTAAGAAAATAAAAAGTCTCAAACTGAAAAAAATACTCCAGTTGATCGAAACTACCGGATCTTTTTAAGCCTCGTATTAGAAAATTCGCTGAAGTATCGATTATTTCAAAATGGAAAACTGTTTATAATCATTCAATGTGTCAATGTTGTTTTTGTATGACAAAAATATCCTTTCGACTTTCTGCACACGCTCATTTATGTTTAGGTTCTATCAACCTGATGTTCACTTAATTTTGACTGGATGGGTTCCTTTCAAGAGTAAAATCAGAATCGAGTATTGCTAAAGATGATAAAAAATTAGAGAGAACAAAAATAAGGGTTTTCATTTAATTATATTCCACAAAAACGTGATTGGACGTTCCTTTTGTATATAAGAATATTATGACTTTAATTCCTTGAGAAAAGCACTTATCTTTCATTTTATCTTACAAGTAGATATTTATGGTTGTGTTTATTGAACACTTCGAATAAAAAGCACAAAGACAAAATTCCAACATCACCCCTCCCCCCACAAAAAATATATACAAAAACATAAACGATCTAATCATTTTTTGCGACTTTGATTTTCTAAAGAATTTCAGACTGATGTTGAAGTCTCTTAGATAAGTCGGAAAAAATGGAAGGAATTATTTTCAAGGGTCCGTGTTCTTGTTTTTTACCCCGAAGTATGAAGTGGATCACGGTTCCATGTTCTTATTTTTCACCCCGCAAAATGAAGTTGAAGGGTATTATATGCTCAATCTATAGTCTTTAATTAATAATTTTAACCACAATCTCAGACCAACTCCGATGTTTGGTTGTTGACCTGGTGTTTAACCGCAATCTCCGGTCAACTCCGATGTTTGGTTGTGAACATGGCATTTAAGCACAATCTCCGGCCAACTCCGATGTTTGGTCGTGGGCATGGTATTTAACCACAATCTCCGACCATCTCCGATGAATGGTCGTGGACATTGTATTCTACCACAATCTCCGGCCAATTCCGATGTTTGGTTGTGGACATAGCATTTAACCACAATCTCCTACCAACTCTGATGTTTGGTTGTGGACATGGTATTTAACCACAATCTCCAACCAACTCCGATATTTGGTTGTGGACATGGTATTTTACCACAATCTCCGGTCAACTCCGATGTTTGGTTGTTGACATGGTATTTAACCGCAATCTCCGACCAACTCCGATGTTTGGTTGTGGACATGGTATTTAACCCCAATCTCCGGCCAACTCCGATGTTTGGTTGTGGACATGGTATTTAACCACAATCTCCGGCGAACTCCGATGTTTGGTTGTGGACATGGTATTTTACCAGAATCTCCGGCCAACTCCGATGTTTTGTAGGGGATATGGTATGGGGATATGGTTCATCAGAGGAAGTTGTCTTGGTGTAATGTCTGTGGGAACTTTGAAATTCTGTTTATAAAAATAAAAATGAATAAACGTGACAGAGTATCATATATGCAACATCACTTTTTAATTATATAAAAACTTTAAACCTAATTCTCTAGAACAATGCTGCCAAAGCTTCAATTAAGATAGATATAGCCACAGTTTAACAGTAGGAATAAGTTCCAACATATTATAGATGGATAACGTCAGCAAAATAAACTTTTGAACTGTTCTACAGGATTAGAAATATAGGTTTCCTCACCGTTCATTGAAGATCTTATGGTGGCTTTAAGTTGTTATTACTCCCCTTTGGGTCGTTGTCTCTTTGACACATTCCCCGTTTCCCTTCTTTTTCCTATTATAGTAAAAGGGACAGAGTGCAGTGGTATCCATATTTAATTACCCACTTAACATGAGGCAACAAAATCGAGAAAACCGTTCTAACTTTATAAATTGTAAGCATTACGTCACAGTTTCTTTAATTGGCTGTATAGCTGTATGAAACAGATGTCGTTAGCCTTTGCTTGCTTCTGTAATAGGATTAGAATAAAATTTACGAATACGCGACAAAGCTATAGGGGTCTTTTAGTTCACATAATCATACTCAATTATGTTGCAATACTCTGTGCGCTTTGATGTCCCTTGATACTGTCTAGAAGCTATATATTTCTCATTTTTAGAACTTATTAGATGTAAACAAACAATGAATAGTGCATAAATAATTGATGTTCAGGACAATAGACAGACAAAAACACACATTTTTACCTCTGGGATTTCCACAATTATCTGCGGTAATAGAGATGATTTCCGTAAGCGTTGTTGGCCATGCAAACAAACTGTTTTCAATTATCGGCCTTTTGATAAACATTGCAAATGTATCATTTCAATGAAACGCCATCTCATGATATTTCGATTTTGCACTGAACTTGCTCTCAGAGGACAATTAATATTCAGATCTTTCATGCCTACTTTTTCGTTTCATAACAGTGCAACGTCCTTTGAATAAATGTGTTGATTTATCACAGGATCTTAATTTTACGTCTACAATTGCTACGTTTCTTTCATCGTTTACTTTTGTAAAAACGAGTAACAGAAATTCTCTAATGATATGTCAAGTTTAAACTGGTTTTGACCCGTTAGATAAATTTTCTTTATTCAACATATGTTGAATAAAGCCCCGTGCTATTTCCCGCCAAATCTTTTCGGAATACTATTCTCGGTGTTTATCATCTATCATTAGAGAAAAAGATTACACCACTTTATCCCGTTTATTACCATATTTTATCCACTCTCGATAGTTAAATTAAAAAATTTTAAAATGCTCGGCAAGCCTCGCAATTAAAATTTTAAAATTTAACTATCTCTAGTGGATAAAATATGGTAATGAACGGGATCTTGTGGTGTAATCTATATTTAACCATGCTTAACAATGAGTGCACTGTTGTTGTTTATATTTTGTGACTATCTTCTGTAGGTACTCCAACGAAAAAAATGAATGTTCGAATTGAATGAATATAACGTTGCAAAAAGATAGTTATCTGCTTAAATTAAACTTTTTATCTCCAAAAACAGACATTAAACTTTTTATCTCCAAAAAATTAAGATTAAGAATAAATTAACATCATTAAAAAAGTACAATAAGTCCACTTTTGGTATTTTATTTTCTTCGCATTTACCAGTTCTATAAGAACTAAGGAGAAACTGGTTCAAAAATTATTTGGAGTTACGACGCTTTGACCACTATTTACGATTTATTACGACCAAAATTCGAGAAAACTGCAAAAACACGTAAAAGTTAAAATTTCCGTGCACCTACGTGCATTCATTAATCTATTTGAAACTTTGCATTTAAAAAGTATAGGTTGTAATTTAAATACTTAACGTGCGTCTTCATGCGCCATGTCATCATTGTGTATTTGTGCATTGAAAATTGATAAATCATCAAAATGGAGTACCTACCTTCTGTTGGTCTTTTTGTTGGGCAACAGATGACAGCGATTGTAAGAAACCTTTGACAGTATACAGTTATTGACTGGGTCCGAAAACAACAGCTGTTTTGTTTGACCCGAGGACTGAACTGTTGCACGAAGCCGAAGGCTGGGTGCAACAGTTTAGTCAGAGGGTCAAACAAAACAGCTGTTGTTTGAGGACCCAGTCTATCACTGTTTTGTTATACCTTTTCATGTTCGATGAATACGCTCCATTTCATCTGAATACAATTTACGTCACCAATTTTGTTATGCAGACGACAGGAGATCATGTGATATGGGCGTGATATTTTTGAACCAATCAAAATAAGGCAGGTGGTCAACAGATCGGTGTCGGTCAACAGACTGAAAACTGTTGACTGGTCAACAGATCGATTTTGGTTTGAGAAAATAAAACAGACAAATTGTCGATTTTTTCCCCAATGCATTTATATATGGAAAATATTATAAGGTATAACAATTACTTTTATGTTTGTTTAGAATCAAACATCCATACCTCTTCCGCATTTCTCCTGACGCTCTATCCGACAGAGCAAAACAAAATCAAAGGCGTAATCCATGCTTACCCTTCCGGAGCACCTGATGTCACTCCCGGTTTTCATGGGAGTTCGTATTTATATTTCCGTGCATTGTACCTGTCTCACGTCCTTGTTTTGTCTTTGTTTTTCTCTGTTGCCGTTTTTGCCGTGTCTTTGGATTTCGATTTTTGTGGTCTTCGCTTCCCTTGTTCCTTGGTTATTCTACCGCCGTTGTTTTATTGAACAATCGTCGGAAAAATATCAAAAGTTCTGTCTACTAGAAGTAAAAATATTCTTGATTTGTATCTGTTTTCTATGCTAGTAATATGCTATACAATGCTATATTCATAAAAATAGGAAAAGCTAAATAAAAAAGGAAAAATCCTGAAAGCTAAGTGAAAATTTAATTAATTTTGGATGTCTGTATTGTTTTGGAAAATTGAAAGCTCAACAAATATAACCCGACATGCGAAATTACACAAATAGTGTCAAATAACGGAAAATGTGCAAACATTTACATATTAAGTCGCTTTATGGCTCCATTTTTGCATCTGTACAGTTATTTAAACACGGTTCAAATCAAAAATGTTGTAGGTTATCAATATTGCGATTAAAACTGAGTTACTCGCTTGCAACATTTAACATTATGTAATAAAATAACAGCAGGTTTATTATTTGTCGTTTCTTAGTCACTGAAACCTGCAGTGAAAAGTTAATGCCATGTTTCAATCACAGCTTCATGCCCTTTGTTACTTTTCAGTTTTATTTCCAGTCCAAGTCAATTTTCGTCAAAGTTGATTACAGATTGAACATAAAATCTGCATCCGTAAATATTTAATAAAGAACAATACAGAAACAAAATTTCTGAATGTGAGAAAAAAACTATAAAAGAATATATATTAATTTCGGCCATCAAAATGATGAGAAAAACATTATTTTTTGTTGTTTTTTTAAACGTTTTATGATTTATTTAAATAAAAAATGCTAATTTGTTATTTTTTTTATATTGGTTCAGAACTTTCAATGTACAATGTCAGTATTGAGATACTCCATTATAATACATTTATGGTTTTTTTTTTATTTGTGATTATATGAACCGTTGATGAGCTTTTTATCAATGACAAGTAAATGATGATCATATCTCTGCTATATGTTTTGATTCTTGTGTTTTTTTATCTTGTTGTTGACTTTTTTTTTTTTTTTTTTCTTTGGTCGTCCAAATGTGAGGTTTAATCAAAAGAGACGAAGGTTGTCGAAATGGCCATCTGAGAAGCTACAGTTATCTGCATTCTTAATTTCTTTTATTATATATGTCACCACTGGGTCGATGCTGGTATTGTTAACTATCAGTCAGTCCCTGGGGATATTTTCAGCTAAGACATCAAAGTACCCTGATGCTTCCCCATAAACCGACCATTTGAATAAATTCCAGTATCAAGTGTATTCTTACATTTTACCAAACAAAGGATGGTCACTTTAAGCATAGTTTTGTTCGTAGTCGAAAAGGCTTTATTTGTAGTCCCTTGGGGTTATTTGTTCTCTTATCGGCTCTTCCCTTAGTAATTAATTATGCTTTATTCTACTTGCCTAAAAGAGATAATCGTTGTTGAAGTAAACTAATGCAGTACTAAAACTGCCTGTAACTTTGGTATTTAATCGTCTCTTCAGTGGAGATAAATTCTAAATATTGGAAACATAATAAAATCACATATTATATTTTAACAATGCTTTAACATGATCATTCTTTTTAACAGGGTCTTATGTTTCTACACAGTACTGAAATAAAGTCACATGGAAGATTGAAGTCCTCTAATTGTTTGGTTGACAGTCGGTGGGTTGTGAAAATATCAGATTTTGGAATGTGCGAGTTTCTTACTGGTGCCGCTGAAGAACTTGAAGAGTATGCATATTGCAGGAGTGAGTTTGAAATTAAATATTGCATTTCATTTTCATAATTAGATATTTGTTGAAGATATTGTTTGGTATCAACGTAAACACATTTACTTAGAACAAGGAAAGGTTAATAAATATGGATTGTCTGACTTTGTTGAACCCATCTTAACAGTGCTAGGAGCAGTCTTGAACTTAGTATGAGGTAGGAGTGTTTGCTCTTTGTTGAAGGCCTAATGGTGACTTCAACATGAAGAACAACATTGAAAGAGTTGTTCCATTTGCTTAATTTTATCATGTATTTATAGGAATTTTGTCCCATGTACATTTACCCCATATCCCTTTTGTTTTTCATTAACATTTAATGACTTCATGCATATTATATGATATATTTAGCTTTGCAAAAAACAAAAGAGTACAAAAATACACATTAATATTTTTTTAGTTTCAGAAAATAACTGTAGAAATTTTTTTTGTTGTAGGCCTATTTATAAGATCCTCAAACCCATTAGCATCGACTATTAAATGCAAATCTGTGGTAAAATGTAGAAAGTATAAAAAGTACTGAGGTAGTAAAAGTGACGTAAAGAGAAACCTTTGTAAGCTTTGGACACATGTTTTGATTTTTTACCATATTCACAGAAAGATAAAAGTTTTAAGCAAAGTCCAACTAAAAGCTGTTTTAAATTGCAAACAGACTTCAATTAGCATGACGTGAGAAATAAAAAAATTAGTTCAGATCAAAGTACAAACTTAGTGGTACTGCATGCCATAGTTTCATCGTCTTAACAACAGGAATGAACGATACTACGCAAAACACGGGGTGTGAACTTTTTAATGTGAACTTTTAATAAAAAATCTTGTGAGTTTTTGCCACATTCTTGAAGGGATCTCTTATTGTTATTGAACATTATGTTGAGATGTAAAAATTCTGAAAAAAAACATGCTAATGATAAAAATCAAAGTAAAAAACACCTTATACCTGTATATTTTTTAATAACAAAATTAAATTTTGATAGAAATTTTACATATCAGTGTAATATCACTTTAGAATGCCCAGAATATGTTGGTACAAAACCTGTGGGAAATTGACTATCACATTCAAAATTCAACGACCAATTTTTCTGAACTCTTAAAAAATTTTTAGAACCAAAATTAATGGATTTGTTTAAATTCCCTTCTGAAAAGTTTAGAATAGGTTCATTAAAAATTATGTAAATATCTGACGCTAAATCAGGATGCATGTATTTTGTGGGTAAATAATGTCCAAATGTCTGAAAACTCATTTAGAACTGCAAAAGTTAATAGATTCTTGAATGAATAGGATAATTCAATTTTTCTGAATTCTAAGACAGAAAATAGACTTTGCATGTTATCCCACTATTTCTTCAATTGTTTTTCCAATCTTTTGTCTGACATTCATCACTACAATCGCCCGAATGTCAAATTACAAAATAATTTCCTAAAATAGGAATTAGGTCAACTAATATTTAGTGCAATTTCGAATTTTTACTGCAGCTATCAATCATATGCGTTCTTTTTAATTGATATTGCTATTAATGGGTATAATCATTAAACGGGATTATTGGAATGCTTGAGTTGGGGTGATTAGAAAATAATGTAAAATTCTGATGTGAAAAGGAAGTGATCCATGAGCTACTTTTTAATTGTCTATTCTAGCATAGATCTGGATATCCTGTTATTTTTTGTCCAGAGATTTCCGAAACGACAGGTCCAACCTCATGCAATGTTTACCGTGGAAGTACTTTTTACATCAATTTCGGGGTTTTCATGGATATCGCCATTTCGTGGGTACTTAAATTCGTTGTTTCGAATTATATCCATTAAAACTCTAAAACTTCATCTTGTTGGGAACTTAATTTCGTGGTTTAAGCGAATCACGAAATCCATGAAAATTTGAACCCCACGAACAATAGTACTTTCACAGTATGCGAAATGATAATTTTATATTATTAATATAAAAAAATGACGGACATACATTTATAATTCAATATCAATTTTATTGTTCGAAAATAATTAGTTAAAAGAACTGCCAAAAAAGATTAATCTTCGTAGCAAGGGGTGTCTCATAAAGTTTTTTTTTACCTGTGTGAACAATGGCGGTTAAGAAAGCAATTAACTTCCCTCTGTGCGTCCCCCCGTAACGATCTGGTTATCGAGTTGTGAAATTTAAACTGACAAATCTAACTCAATACCTTCAATAATTTTAATCTGACAATTCGGAATCTTTGAAATTTAGTATTTTTCAGCCTATATAAAGATCTGCAACATTTCTTGTGGAAACTTTGTCTAAAACTGTCCATTTATCCATGTTTTACGTTTTGGTATATTCTGTCTTGTAATTTTAAGAGTTTGTGTGATTTGAAGATTTAATAGCGTCTACACAATAACTCTGATTTTTGATTTCAGAATATATCCCATTTTGTCAATAGCTTCGATATTCGTTTTGCGTGGCGATGTATTCTGAATATATTTGCAAAACTATTTTGCTCACTTTTTTGGACTTAAATGATTATTCTTTCATTTATCCTTATTATCATGCCCCCACTTTAGCGGGCAGTAAATAGTGCTCATGGTTTCTGTTCTGTCATTTGATAGTCCGTCCGTTTGTTATTCCGTCTCTCAAAGGGGTACAGACTTTGTGCGACAACTCCTCCAGACTACTTGGTGAAATGCAATGAAACTTTCAGTACACATTGCCATTATGCACCATCTATTTGAAATTTTTTATTCGATTTTTTTTCGGGGGGGTGGCTTTGGGTATATATTAGTGAGCTTTGCGTCACATTTTTTATAGTTTTCATTTACATTAATGAATCTTCTCTTTTGATAATAAGGTATATGTTTGAAATTGCAAACTGTAACATAACATCAGCTTTGATTTGTAGTAAAAGCATTGAAATGATGGTGTAACGTGGGTCCAAACATATCACCGGTCTTGATTTAATAACATGTAATATGGAAATATACATATTAGAAGATGTCCCTGTGGATTTGTTTTAATATTTTGGATGACAATAAACGTCAAATTGATTTACAAGCATTTTTTATATGTTTTTAGATTTGTTGTGGTGTGCACCAGAGCTGTTACGAATGAAAAACAGACCACGAAATGGTACACTGGAGGGTGATATATATTCATTAGCAATCATTTTATACGAGATACATGGTCGGAAAGGACCATATGGTGATATTGACCTACCACCACAAGGTAAAACATGAATCCGTTTGTGTTCAAGTCGACACCATTTTTTCTGTGTTTCAGTGGTCCATCATTGGAAAAGGTTTATCTAATGAATAGGTTTCTGTCACTCGAATTGGAATCGCTAAATCAGCATTGATAATATGTTTTACCACGAGTCTGAATTTGCTTCGTAGAACTTAAACAATTTTTATCAGGGTAATGACACTTCATTGACACTTCTGTGCAAATCCTTGAAATATATTACATAAATTACAAAAATATGTTTAAGTGTCCTATGTCTACTTATGCATTGGACAAAAAAAAAACTAAAGTTACTGTAAATTTTGTTTTTCCTGTTGACCATTGTGACAACATATGTTTCTTCAGTGAAGATCAAATCAAAACATGTGGAAGACCATACTTCGAAAGATGTCTGAAACTGATCAGGAACCAAAAATATGCGATAGGGTCGAAATGAAAAGCAAAATTAGGCTACTTCAACAAGGGTATGTTACCCAAAACTTGAAGTCATCCCTCCAGAAGTTTTACGGTCGACATCACCATCTTGTGGACCGCTTTGGGATATCTGTTTCCCAGATGACAACAGATATTTCCCTCTAAAGCTTAATTATTTCCTCTACCGGATTTGACTTTACTACCGGATTTGACATGTTCAACACGGCTGGTGTCTTATAAGAAGCTTTGTGTGTGTGTGTGTGTGTGTGTCTTTATTTTTCTTTTCTGTGCCGTACCCATGTTTTGTCTCTGTTTTTTCTTTTTTTGTTTCTGATGTTGCCATTGTCCTTGGATTGTTCGTTTTGGATTGACGGTTCGGTTCTCACTTACTTTAGCCAAGGAGAAAACTTTGCACGGGGTAGATGCTCCTAAGTTTTAAACAAATTTCTTAAATACTAAAATACTGAAGTTGTCAGTTGCATAGTAAAGAATAAATTTCGTTTTGCTGTACACATGTTTCAAGGAGTAACCTCTCATCAGCAGCATTAGAATTAAATAATATGGAGATTCATAATCCAATAGTTGTCAAAGAAGTAGTCATTACCATTTGATAATTTGATAATGCATAATGCAAGTTTTCAAATAAAATCTCTTTTTTTGTGCCAGTACCGAGGTACTGACTATTTGGTCGGTGAATACCCTTGGGGACTGACAAGTCAACCAGCAGAGGTAAAGACCCAGTGGTAAAAAATATTGAAGTAAATAATAATGCAAGATTTAAGTTAAGGTAGTTTTGTATGCAGGAATGTCTCATATAATCCTACAGTTACTTTACGGCATATGTAAAGCTACTTCATGACAATGGCTATGAAAAAAAGAGAACACGTATGAACCAACAACTGCGGACAGCATTTGAGCACAATTACGTTGTCCGTAATTAATTTCGAGTTGCAGTAATTTTAGGAGGCACCGCGTACTCAAAGCATAAGAATAACGTTCAACGAAAGATAACTCAAATAGAAAAATAGAAATTACTTCTAGCATAGTGTAATGTTCAACGAGAGATAACTCAAATGCAAAAAATAAAAATTCTGTTGAAACATATCCATAAGAAAATAATGTGCATTATTTATTTTTTGTAATTACATTAAATATTACTACAATTTGTATATTGAAAAATCACATAATTCTGTAAATATTAGTGAATTTCTAACATGTTTTTTCTTTCTCAGATATCATTAATAAAGTAACGTATAATGAAGGTGACATTCCTTTCCGTCCACGTCTAGCAGAGCTAGATACCACACCAAAATTTGTCACTGAAGTCATCAAGGATTGCTGGGATGAAAGTGCAGAAAAACGTCCAGATTTAAAAACAATTAGAGCAAGGCTGAAGTCCTTACAAAAGGGCATGTGAGTTTGATTGAAATATATTGTTAAATAGTCTTGAAAAGCTAAAAATTCTATTGTATTTTTTTGTTTTTAAAACATTTTTTTTCATATTTTCAGAGAAAAAATATAATCTTACTAATATTTGCTCTTTCCGTGGTCCCCACTGGACAACTTAGTCTTTATTCTTCATATGTGTTAGCGTTTAGGTAAAGTTCTTCAGGATTGGGAGTTTTCGATAAATTCATTTTATTACTAAATATTTTACGAAAGGATATGGAGTAAATGAACATGAGATCATAACACATATGTTAACTCCATCTGCAATAATTTCAATGAGCTGTATGGCCATTTTGGAAATTTATTCCTCATCAGCAGCACTAGAACCCAAACAAAGGAAATCCATAATTTCGAAAAATGTTAAAATGCATAAAACCAAACGAAATCCGAATAATCAGTAGTATCAAATATTGCTAAGGACAAAACTACGATGGTGGGAGTTTAATTTAGATAATAGTGATTGAACAAAGTGTACACATGAGATATTATCTCATGTACAAGTACACCATATCTAAGAAAAATAAAGAGCATACATCTCTACCACGGGGAATTGTTTTACCAACTCCACACTGCAATAAAAGACAAACTCCTGTATTAAATATTTTACGAAAGGATATGCAGTAAATGAACATGAGACCATAACACATATGTTAACTCAATCTGCAATAATTTCAATGAACACTGTTTTTAGAATTGACATTAATTAATAATTGTTAATAATTGATAAACATTCAGCATCGACAGTGCTTTTGTTAAGTTGATGATCTACTAACAGATCACCTGATATACTTATAATATCTATTTCTTGTCACCATTAGCATAAATATTCATCTACATTAATGAATAGCGGAATTAACAACTTAAGGAAAGACTTCCGCATTCTATGCATTTAAATTTTAGCGATAGTATAGCATGCAGTACTGTCCAGCTAACCAATAATATAATATCTTGATACAAAATACCTAAAACAGAATATTTCACAGGTATTTGATGATATAAAATAAATCCGTGAAAATGACGTCAAGTATTTTTCTTTACATATTGAGATAAGTCAGTGGTTATGAAAATTTAGAGATTTTATTGAAATCAGTTTTGACCTTGAATGAGTAGTGAAAAAATAATATTTTATTAAACAAGAATAAATTTTTTACAATGATAATTATTGCCAGGAAAGCAAATATTTTTGACAACATGATAGCAATAATGGAAAAATATGCCAGTAATCTAGAAGCATTAGTGGAAGAGAGAACAGATCAATTGATAGAAGAAAAGAAGAAGACAGAGGAACTACTTCAACAAATGTTACCTAAGTATGTTATTTAAACAAAAAAATATATTATTTTCTAAGCGTTCTATGATATTATTTTACTGAGGGGATAATCACTTACTCAAACTCCATTTTAGAAAATGTAAAGAGGGATAAAAATAACATTATTGTTTGTGTCA
Organism: Modiolus philippinarum; assembly: GCA_002080025.1. Taxonomy (NCBI): domain Eukaryota; kingdom Metazoa; phylum Mollusca; class Bivalvia; order Mytilida; family Modiolidae; genus Modiolus; species Modiolus philippinarum. Next base: position 61,559 of record MJUU01009996.1, on the reverse strand, counting down.
ATGCAAGCTAAATTAGAATCTCAGACATAATGTGTTGTATAATTTAAGGATGTACCCTGGTGAGGAGCCAAGATTTTAAAGTATTAAACTCTTTTTCAAACCTTGATTTTTGCAATGTTCTTACCCTATAAGTTCAATGAATAAAGAAAAATTAATAGGTTGCTGTGCAAATCATTTTGCTATAGATGTTTGAAAGTGACCAATTTTAGCACTTTTGTGCATGTTTAGGTATTTTTGGCGATTTTTGACTATTTTCATTGAAAAAATCTAGCTTAGATCATTCAACTTTTTCACATACTTTCTGAAAAGCTGTAAATAGAAGGAATGAACAAAGTCAACCTCCCAAAAATCATATGTTGGCGTTAATATTAGAAAGTTTTGTCCCGTTTTCATGCTTTTTATTGGCAATATTTCCCTAAAAACTTCATTTGTTTTGTGATTTTTTATTGCGAAAAAATATAACACTATCTTTTAAAAAGCAAAAATAAATTTTAAACGCAAATTTTTTTCATAAAATGGCTTTTTCTAACCCAACCTCTATTTTGTGAAAATTTGACATGAATTCAACAGCCAATTAGGGCANATTTTGACACAATTTAAAGATTAACATCAATTTTGTTAATTCATTGCTTTTGTTCATAAAATATAAAAAAATCAATTTATTTCAAACGAGATTTCAACGAGACTGAAACATCACCAGAATACATCCCTAAGATAAACAACTTTATGAATCAAGTATCCTTATTGTGGCTTCTGTTAGAATAGTCCAGGTAGTTGAGATGTGAATTGTCAATGGGTCATATGCAGAATGGAAAGAAACGAAATACACAAAAGTTACAGTGAATTTAGTATATAAATTATCACTTAATGTCTGGTCAGCAATATTTCAACTATATCAATGACTAAATACCGAAGGTACTGTGAATTTAAATTCTGCATACGCGCATTTCGACAACTTATGTCTCTTCAGTGCAGATAAAATCTAAACGTTTGGAAGACCATTAACTCAAAGATGTTTAAAAACTTATAGAGAACAAAAAACCAAAGTAATACAACCTAAATGTAAAGCCAAAATCAGCTAAGGACAGAGCTTTGCATGAGGGAGATACTCCTTAGTTTTCAACAAAATTAACAAAAATTTAGATATTGTAAGGTTCCAAAAAAGAATCGGCTTTCGGGTCAGCACCGAAGTACTGACTTCTGGGCTTGTGAATACCCTCGGGGACTAACAGTCCACCAGCAGTGGCATCGACCCAGTGGTAACAATTGACTAAATACCGAAGCTACTGTGAATTTAAATTCTGCATATGCGCATTTCGACAACTTATGTCAATACGAGAAAACGTTTTCAATATACAATTAGTTGGGTATAGGGAATAAGAGGTAGAAGAGTGAACATTGTCAAGACCATATATGAACCCTCAAGGAAGCTTGTTCAGTGATATAATCAAGATGCAAGGTGCATGCCAAACTTCCAACATGGGAATTGAGTTTAAATCTCAACTTAAAGAAAAGTATGATAGCTACAAAACAAGGTTGTTCATTCATTATAGCCAGCCTTAAGAGGTTATTGATCTTTTACTGTTTCTATGGGTCATTCTATTAAAAACACAGAATAACAGTTAACACCTAACATGGCCGAAAACTACAATTCACAAGCGAACAGCACAGAAAAGTAATAATGAAGACTAGAGACAAACAAAAATAACGACAGGAACTCGGAATAGCCGGACTTGGTACTGACACTAGCAAAAGCCAGTGTTAGGGTTAAACGGGTATTGGTATCCGAACCTCCCCTTTATCTGTATTGTTTCCCTATAGTGTAATAAACATACGAATAAAGCCCAATATAAGTAGACTGCTAAATCTATGACCACTATCTTGGAAAGGAAAAGCATATGACAAAAAGTAATTTAGAAAGCTTAACTGCCGGCAAGCTCAAGGAACTTAGTCTGCTGGTAAAACACTATCGCACTATGGAAGACAAATCATATATTTTCAAACCATTCTAGCAAATGATTGTATTCTATAAATACCACAGCAAACTACCGATGTCTGCTCAAATGTTTATTTTCCATGATGTTGAATTGTTACTTTAGATCTAAAACATTTTTGATGACATTTTAAGCTAGATTTCACGTCTTCACTGCTTTGACATAACCGGTTTTGACTCAACCCTGGATTGACTCACTGATAGTGTGACGGGTGCCGCTAGCGGAAGAGGACATGCTTACCCTTCCGGAGCATCTGATGTCACTCCCGATTTTCATGGGAGTTCACACTATGAGTGCCTTAGTTTTTGGTGTCTTTTTATTTCCGTGCGTTGTACCCGTCTCACGCCCTTGTTTTGTCTTTGTTTTTTCACTGTTGCCGCTTTTGCCATGTCTTTGGATTTCGATTTTTGTGGTCTTCGCTTCCCTTGTTCCTTCGATATTCTACTGCCCTTTTTTTTTTTTAATCATTCCAGTTATTTTACTAAATGAAAATAACAGTGAAAAATTCCAAACACACAACAATGTAGAAACAACAAGAAATTGCGACAACATAACAGAGATAACATAATGAAATTGGTATAGAAATGAGTGCAACAAAACCCAAGCGCATTCTGATTCCACGTATAAAGCATTTGTAAATAACAAAATACCGAAGTTAGCGTAGATTTAGTTTCAGCATATGACCATTTCGACAACTTATGTCTCTTCAGCGCAGATAAAATCTAAACATTCGGAAGACCATAAACACAAAGATGTTTAAAAACTGTGAAGAACAAATAACCAAAGATGATCTACATGGAAAGCCAAAATCAGCAAAGGACAGAGCTATGCGAGAGGGAGATTTCTTCTGAGTTTTCCAAAAATTGATAAGAATTTAGATATTGAAAGTTTACAAATAAAATCGGTTTTTGGGTTTCGAGTCAGCACCAAACTAAGGTATAACCTGACTGAATAAAAAATAAAACTTAAAGACGAACTTCAAAACTTCGATGAATATCAGAAATAAGATCAGCTGATCAAAAACCATTTGAGTATTCTGCCATACACGTGTTTCCGTTATGACGTATGAATCAATTTAAAGCATCACGAGGAATAAACTTTATTAACGTTGAATTTAAACATTATAATACAACTCAGCACGATCATACACAACCCATTAGATTTCCTGTTGAAGTCTTTAATTTCAATTTGTTATTTTCAGGATGTATTTATCAGAAAATATAGAACAGAACAGTGGCAAAATTGAGTTTAATTGAATGAAATATAATTTATATTTATTTTAATTGTTGTCATTATTACTTATATCATTTTGATATGGTAGAGTTGTAGCTGAGCAGCTGAAGAGAGGTAAAGAAGTTGAAGCTGAGTTATTTGATTCTGTGACAATATACTTTAGTGATATTTGTGGGTTTACAGCATTGTCTTCAGAAAGTACGCCATTACAGGTAATATAACAAATAACTGAATGAATGATGCTATTCTTAAATTTTTAATTTGATTCTGTATAGCCAGACATAATTGTGTCATATTTTTCAAACGGTATGGTGCCATTGATAACACACTTGTTGCTCCCTATATACCGGTACATAAAGTATCATTTGGGGATTATGCCTGCCAAAAGAAAAGAACCCCAATTGACTAATATATACAAAACATTGACAAGTTTATTCAGAAACAAGAGATTTTTAATTTTCTTATGATTAATCCTGCTTTTTAGAGTCTTAGACTATGAACTCAATTCGTGAGAGTGTTTTGCAAACAGACTACACTCTCTTATCTAGTCAGCATTTCAGCGGCAAGCACTCCTTGAAGAATTTTTCCAAGTCACGTTCAGTCTTCCTTTCTTGTTACAAATAATTGTCTTGTAGTTAGTAGTATGCTTGTATTAAATTTTATTCATGAGATTATTAAACAAGAAATAGGATACTAGTAGACTGAGGGATTTGGGTACCCAAAAAATGACTCGGACCCCCTTCTTCCGACTTTTTAGTACCACTAAATACAAAGTTTGGTTATCCCGACCTTATACCGTTGTTTACATGTGTATTTTGTCTTTCATTTGTATTTTTGTTATGGAGTTCTCTGGTGGATTACGGTCTGTAATTTAAGTTTAGGTTATTATAGGTGTTTCCTGTTGTTTTTTTTTTTAATTTATCGGTTCTATTGACTTACTGTAGTTCTTAATGAATCGTTGCATTTTAATGCATATATTATAGTTTAATTTCGTTTCTATGTGATTTTTTTTCTCATTTTTCTTTTTTGTTTAAAGATTCTAATTATGTAAGTTTTGTTTAAGATTCCAGGCTCGAACACTTATTTGTGATCAGTAAGAAAAATACCGAAGTTACTGTTAATTTATTTTCTGCATATGCGTATTTCGTCAACTTATGTCTCATCAGTGTAGATAAAACCGAAACATTTGGAATTCCATTAACCGAAAACGTGTAAAGGCTGATAGAGAACAAATAACCAAAAGGATCTAAATAGAAAAAGCCAAAATTCAGCTAAGGACAGAGCTATGCATGAGGGAGATACTCCTTAGATTTAAACGAAATTTTGTTAAATTTAGATATTGCATGTTTCAAAAAAGTCGGTTTTCGGGTCAGCACCGAAGTACTGACAGTATAATCAGTATAATCAGTATAATCAATAAATTGTCTCGGCAATATACAATGTAGAACGGCTAATATTTTGGTTCACAAAGATAGAAACTTACAAAGTTACTGTATCTTTCATTGCAGGTTGTTAATCTATTGAATGATCTGTATACGCTTTTCGATTCTATCATTGAAAACTATGATGTATATAAAGTTGAAACTATTGGTGATGCCTATATGGTTGTGAGTGGACTTCCTAAAAGGAACGGAATTAATCATGCTGGTGAAATTGCCTCAATGTCATTGCANCCGTTTGTTATTCCGTCTCTCAAAGGGGTACAGACTTTGTGCGACAACTCCTCCAGACTACTTGGTGAAATGCAATGAAACTTTCAGTACACATTGCCATTATGCACCATCTATTTGAAATTTTTTATTTGATTTTTTTTTCGGGGGTGGCTTTGGGTATATGTTAGTGAGCTTTGCGTCACATTTTTTCTAGTTTTCATTTACATTAAAGAATCTTCTCTTTTGATAATAAGGTATATGTTTGAAATTGCAAACTGTAACATAACATCAGCTTTGATTTGTAGTAAAAGCATTGAAATGTTGGTGTAACGTGGGTCCAAACATATCACCGGTCTTGGTTTAATAACATGTAATATGGAAATATACATATTAGAAGATGTCCCTGTGGATTTGTTTTAATATTTGGGATGACTATAAACGTAAAATTGATTTACAAACATTTTTTATATATATTTTTAGATTTGTTGTGGTGTGCACCAGAGCTGTTACGAATGAAAAACAGACCACGAAATGGTACACTGGAGGGTGATATATATTCATTAGCCATCATTTTATACGAGATACATGGTCGAAAAGGACCATATGGTGATATTGACTTACCACCACAAGGTAAAACATGAATCCTTTTGTGTTCAAGTCGACACCATTTTTTTCTGTGTTTCAGTGGTCCATCATTAGGAAAAGGTTTCTGTCAATCGAATTGGAATCGCTAAATCAGCATTGATAATATGTTTTACCACAAGTCTGCATTTGCTTCCTAGAACTAAAACAATTTTTATCAGAGTAATATGGAACATGACACTTCATTGACACTTCTGTGCAAATCCTTGAAATATATTGCATAAATTACAAAAATATGTTTTGACGAAGAGCGATGTTTAAGTGTCCTATGTCTACTTATGCATTGGACAAAAAAAACTACTGAAGTCACTGTAAATTTTGTTTTTCCTGTTGACCATTTTGATAACATATGTTTCTTCAGTGCAGATCAAATCAAAACATTTGGAAGACCAGAATTCGAAAGATGTCTGAAACTGATAAAGAACCAAAAATATACAATAGGATCTAAATAAAAAGCAAAATTACCCAAGGAGAAAGCTTTGCACGGGGTAGATGCTCCTTAGTTTTAAACAAATTTCTAAAATAGTAAAATACTGTTGAAGTTGTCAGTTGCATATTAAAGAATAAATTTCGTTCTGCCGTACACATGTTTCAAGGAGTACCCTGTCATCAGCAGCATTAGAATCAAAGAATATGGAGAGCCATAATCCAATAGTTGTCAAAGAAGAAGTACTCGTTACCATTTCATAATTTGATAATGCATAATGCAAGTTTTCAAATAAAATCTCTTGTTTGTGCCAGTACCGAGGTACTGACTATTTGGTTGGTGAATACCCTTGGGGACTGACAAGTCAACCAGCAGAGGTATAGACCCAGTGGTAAAAAATATTGAAGTTAATAATAATGCAAGAATTAAGTTAAGTTATTTTTGTATGCAGGAATGTCTCATATAATCCTACTGTTACTTTACGGCATATGTGAAGCTATTTCATGACAATGGCTATAAAAAAAGAGAACACGTATGAAAAAACAACTGTGGACAGCATTTGAGCACAATAACGTTGTCCGTAATCAATTTCGAGTTGCAGTAATTTTAGGAGGCACCGCGTACTCAAAGCATAAGAGTAACGGTCAACGTAAGATAACTGAAATACAAAAATAGAAAGTGTAATGTTCAACGAGGGATAACTCAAATGCAAAAAATAAAAATTATGTGGAAACATATCCATAAGAAAACAATGTGCATTATTTATGTTTTGTAATCATATTAAATATTACTATAATTTGTGTATTGAAAAATCACATAATTCTGTAAATATCAGTAAATTTCTAACATCTTTTTTTCTTTCTCAGATATCATTAATAAAGTAACGTATAATGAAGGTGACATTCCTTTCCGTCCACGTCTAGCAGAGCTAGATACTACACCAAAATTTGTCACTGAAGTCATCAAGGATTGCTGGGATGAAAGTGCAGAAAAACGTCCAGATTTAAAAACAATTAGAGCAAGGCTGAAGTCCTTACAAAAGGGCATGTGAGTTTGATTCAAATATATTGTTAAATAGTCAGTCTGAGGACTGAGTCTTGAAAACCTAAAAAATCTATTGTATTTTTTATGTTTTTAAAACATTTTTTTTTCATTTTTTCAGAGAAAAAATATGCTCTTACTAATATTTGCTCTTTCCTTAGTACTCACTGGACAACTTGATCTTTATTCTTTATATGTGTTAACGTTAATAAAGTTCTTCAGGATTGGGGGTTTCGATAAATTTATTTTATTACTTACACTGTTTTTAGAATTGACATTAATTAATAATTGTAAATAATTTATAAGCATTAAGCATCAACAGTGCTTTTGTTAAGTTGATGATCTACTAACAGATCACCTAATATTCTTATAATATCTGTTCCTTGTCATCATAAGCATAAATATTCATCTACATTAATGAATTGCGGAATTAACAACTTAAGGAAAGGCTTCCGCATTCTATGCATTTAAATTTTAGCGCTAGTATAGCATGCAGTACTGTCCAGCTAAGCAATGATATAATATCTTGATACAAAATACCTAAAACAGAATATTTACAGAGGCATTTGATATAAAATAAATTCGTGAATATAACGTCAATTATTTTTCTTTACATATTGAGATAAGTCAGCGGTTATGAAAATTCAGAGATTTTATTGAAATCAGTTTTGACCTTGAATGAGTAGTGAAAAAATGATATCATATTTTATTAAAACAAGAATAAAAAATTTTAAAATGATAATTTTTGGCAGGAAAGCAAATATTTTTGACAACATGATAGCAATAATGGAAAAATATGCCAGTAATCTAGAAGCATTAGTGGAAGAGAGAACAGATCAATTGATAGAAGAAAAGAAGAAGACAGAGGAACTACTTCAACAAATGTTACCTAAGTATGTTATTTAAACAAAACATATATTATTTTCTTAGCGTTCTATGATATTATTTTACTGAGGGGATAATCACTTACTCAAACTCCATTTTAGAAAATGTAAAGAGGGTATAAAAATAACATTATTGTTTGTGTCAATGCAAGCTAAATTAGAATCTCAGACATAATGTGTTGTATAATTTAAGGATGTACCCTGGTGAGGAGCCAAGATTTTAAAGTATTAAACTCTTTTTCAAACCCTGATTTTTGCAATGTTCTTACCCTATAAGTTCAATGAATAAAGAAAAATTAATAGGTTGCTGTGCAAATCATTTTGCTATAGATGTTTGAAAGTGACCAATTTTAGCACTTTTGTGCATGTTTAGGTATTTTTGGCGATTTTTGACTATTTTCATTGAAAAAATCTAGCTTAGATCATTCAACTTTTTCACATACTTTCTGAAAAGCTGTAAATAGAAGGAATGAACAAAGTCAACCTCCCAAAAATCATATGTTGGCGTTAATATTAGAAAGTTTTGTCCCGTTTTCATGCTTTTTATTGGCAATATTTCCCTAAAAACTTCATTTGTTTTGTGATTTTTTATTGCGAAAAAATATAACAATATCTTTTAAAAAGCAAAAATAAATTTTAAACGCAAATTTTTTTCATAAAATGGCTTTTTCTAACCCAACCTCTATTTTGTGAAAATTTGACATGAATTCAACAGCCAATTAGGGCATCAATCTTCAATTTGAGATAACTCTGAAACCACTTGATAGAAATGAATAATATTTTGACACAATTTAAAGATTAACATCAATTTTGTTAATTCATTGCTTTTGTTCATAAAATATAAAAAAATCAAATTATTTCCAAACGAGATTTCAACGAGACTGAAACATCACCAGAATACATCGCTAAGATAAACAAATTTATGAATCAAGTATCCTTGTTGTGGCTTCTGTTAAAATAGTCCAGGTAGTTGAGATGTGAATTGTCAATGGGTCATGTGCAGAATGGAAAGAAACGAAATACACAAAAGTTACAGTGAATTTAGTATATAAATTATCACTTAATGTCTGGTCAGCAATATTTCAACTATATCAATGACTAAATACCGAAGTTACTGTGAATTTAAATTCTGCATATGCGCATTTCGACAACTTATGTCTCTTCAGTGCAGATAAAATCTAAACGTTTGGAAGACCATTAACTCAGAGATGTTTAAAAACTGATAGAGAACAAATAACCAAATTAATATGATCTAAATGTAAATACAGAGCTTTGCATGAGGGAGATACTCCTTAGTTTTCAACAAAATTTACAAGAAATTAGATATTGTAAGGTTCCACAAAAGAATCGGCTTTCGGGTCAGCACCGAAGTACTGACTACTGGGCTGGTGAATACCCTCGGGGACTAACAGTCCACCAGCAGTGGCATCGACCCAGTGGTAACTAATGACTAAATACCGAAGCTACTGTGAATTTAAATTCTGCATATGCGCATTTCGACAACTTATGTCAATACGAGAAAACGTTTTCAATATACAATTAGTTGGGGTATAGGAAAAAAGAGGTAGAAGAATGAGCATTGTCAAGACCATATATGAACCCTCAAGAAAGCTTGTTCAGTGATTTAATCAAGATGCAAGGTGCATGCCAAACTTCCAACATGGGAATTGAGTTTAAATCTCAACTTAAAGAAAAGTTACAAAATTATAATAGCTACAAACCAGGGTTGTTCATTCATTATAGCCAGCCTTCAGAGGTTATTGATCTTTTACTCTTTCTATGAGTCATTCTATTAAAAAAACAGGATAACAGTTAACACCTACAATGGCCGAAAACTACAATTCACAAGCGAACTGCACAGAAAAGTAATAATGAAGACTAGAGACAAATAAAAATAACGACAGGAACTCGGAATAGCCGGACTTGGTACTGACACTAGCAAAAGCCAGTGTTAGGGTTAAACGGGTATGGGTATCCGAACCTCCCCTTTATCTGTATTGTTTCCCTATAGTATAATAAACATACGAATAAAGCCCAATACAGGTAGACTGCTCAATCTATGACCACTATCTTGGAAAGGAAAAGCAAAGCTTAACTGCCGGCTAGCTCAAGAAAACTAGTCTGCTGGTGAAACACTGTCGCACTATGGAAGACAAATCATATATTTTCAACCATTCTAGCAAATGATTGTATGCTATAAATACCACAGCAAACTACCAATGTCTGCTCAAATGTTTTTATTTTCCATGATGTTGAATTGTTACTTTAGATCAAAAACTTTTTTGATGGCATTATCAGCTAGATTTGACGTCTTCACGGATTTGACATAACCGGTTTTGATCCCTTACCAAAAATAAAGCCTTGTGGCGAACAGTCGCTGCAAGCAAGCGGTTACCTCAACGCAAGCGAGCAGCGAATAGTTACCGCAAGTAAACGGCTCATATGCCTTTCCAATTTTATATTAGAATATTGAATTCACCACAAGGTTGCGGCGATGATTTTACCAGGTAAATGAAGTGTACCGTAAGCATGCGGCGAGTATTTATGCAAATGAGCTTCTGGCGATGTTTCCGCATTGGTTTTGGCGAGCATTCTGCGAATACTGAAATAATCTTCTGGCACACAGCGAACCAAGAATTTAAGTCATTGTATCATATTTCAAATTTCCTGTTGGTTTTCATTGTACACATCACACAATATATATGAGTATATAAAAGCATTTCCATTTTATAGATCCAAATTTAATAGAGAAATTGAGTAATAAAAGCCTAATAGTGACTGAAATTTTCAAAACCTTAAAAATATAAGCTGAACTTATTAAATTAACTTTAACTGATAATATTCTAATTCAAATTTTGAAGTTGTGACCTTGAATCAAAATATCTTCATAAAAATAGTATTGCTGTATGTTTTGGAAAAGAGTGAGGGTAAAATTTAACTGAATTCATATTTATTTAAGTGACTATATAAATAAGAGTTAAAAATTTAAGTGACTGACCTTTTTTAACAATATTTTTGTTTATAAACTGTATAATATGAAACTTTAAATACTAATGTCTATTACACATCTATACATAACCAGAATATGAAAGAACAACTTACATTCAAGTTTCACTGGCCGTTTTGGAGAAGTTTTTGTTTGCATGCATCTCTACTATTCCTTATAAATATTTCCAAATGTATAATCCTACGTTGAATTTTACTGAAATATCTCTCAAGTATTTGTAATAAATAGCTTAAATGTTCAAATTTCAAGTCAAATGTTGACAAGACAAAGAATTGCAACTATCTTGTTGGTTTCCTACATTTTAGAATTTGAATTAAGATACAGGAAATGCTTTCTTGGGCATGCTCATATACTTCCGCGATATTTTGGCGACTACCTATTTGAATCAAAAATTCTGGCGAACAGTCCGCGAACATTTATACTTTTTCAATAAGTTTGTGGCCAGCTTCTGGCGAACACTTATCTTTTTCAAGCAAGTTCGCCTTAAATTAAAGAAACAATTGCCAAACAGTTACCGCTAATGGTGACCAAACGCGACTACTTTTGGTGAACATTTTAATCGCCGAATATTAACCGCGAACTAACCACTAACCTGCGGCGAATATTTCAGTTAAGTAAGGTGACTCAACCCTGGATTGACTCACTGATAGTGTGACGGGTGCTGCTAGCGGAGCAGGACATGCTTACCCTTCCGGAGCACCTGATGTCATTCCTGGTTTTCATGGGAGTTCACACTATGAGTACCTTAGATTTTGGTGTCGTCTTTTTATTTCCGTGCATTGTACCTGTCTCACGTCCTTGTTTTGTTTTTGTATTTCTCTGTTGCCGTTTTGCCATGTCTTTGGATTTAGACTTTTGTGGTCTTCGCTCTCCTTGTTCCTCCTGTTGTTTTTATTTTTGCAACAAAACCAAAGCGCATTCTGATTACACGTAGTAAGCATTTGTAAATAAAAGATCGAAGTTAGCGTAGATTCAGTGCAGATAAAATCTAAACATTTGAAAGACAATAAACACAAAGATGTTTAAAAACTGTGAAGAACAAATAACCAAAGATGATCTAAATGGAAAGCCTAAATCAGCAAAGGACAGAGCTATGCGAGAGGGAGATTTCTTCCAAGTTTTCCAAAAAATTTATAAGAATTTAGATAAGAATTTAGATATTGAAAGTTTACAAATAAAATCGGTTTTTGGGTTTCGGGTCAGCACCAAACTAAGGTATAACCTGACTGAATAAAAAATAAAACTTAAAGACGAACTTCAAAACTTCGTTAAATATCAGAAATAAGATCAGTTGATCAAAAACATTTGAGTATTCTGCCATACACGTGTTACCGTCATGACGTATGAATCAATTTAAAGCATCACGAAGAATAAACTTTAATAACGTTGAATTTAAACATTAAAAAACAACTCAGCACGATCATACACAATCCATTAGATTTCCTGTTGAAGTCTTTAATTTCAATTTGTTATTTTCTGGATGTATTAACCAGAAAATATAGAACAGAACGTTTAAATGAATGAAATATAATTTATATTTATTATGTCACCCCAGACGTAGTCGGGTTGATATGTTGTTATTCTACGTTTCTTCTGATTATTATTATGTCACCCCAGACTTTGTCGGGGTAACATGTTGTTATTCTACGTTTCTCCTGATTATTATTCTTCTTTTTATTATTATGTCGCCCCAGACGTAGTCGGGACGACATATTGTTATTCCTCCGTTTCTTATTATTATTATTATTCTTTATTATTCCAGCCAAAGTTTGTCCGGTCAATTACTCAGCGATGCATGATCAGAAGTTCATGAAACTTGATATAAAGTTGGATCACCATATGAAGATGTGCGTTTTAATATTTTTATTTTCAAAATAGCCGCTATTTCCAAGATGGCCGCCAAAATACGTCAAAATTTCAACGTTGTCCGATTTCAACGAAAATTGATTTCTAGGTAGATTTTGACGATGCGACCAAGATGTAAGCATCGAATTGGCTGCCAGGGGCGACATCAGCTATTGCTTGCAATTGCAAATCTAGTTATTATTCTTCTTCTTCCAATAATTTTTGTCCGATCGTTTATTTTGAGACGGCTGGATGGAATGATTTGAAACTTTGCACACAGTTGGAGCACCATCTGAAGTTGTATCACCTGCTTTGAAAATTTTCAAAATGGCCGCCATTTCCAAGACGGCCGCCAAAATACGTCAAAATTTCTACTTTGTCAGATTTCAACGAAAATTGATTTCTAGGTAGATTTTGATGCTGCGAATATGGTGGAATCATCGAATGGGGAGTCTGGGGTGACATCGGCTATTGCTTGCAAGTGCAAATCTAGTTATTATTATTATTATTATGTCACCCCAGACTTTGTTGGGGTGACATGTTTTTATTCTACGTTTCTTCTGATTATTCTTTTTCTTCTTCTTCTTCTTTTAATGATTTTTGTCCGATCGATTATTTTTAAATGGCTGGGTGTAATATAATGAAACTTGGCATGAAGTTAGATCAATATAAGGAGATGATTTTTTTACCGAAAAAAATTCAAAATGGCCGCCATTTCCAAGATGGCCGACAAAATACGTCAAAATTACAACATTGTCCGATTTCAACAAAAATTGATTTCTAGGTAGATTTTGAAGCTGCGAATGAGATGGAATTATCGAATGGGGAGTCTGGGGTGACATCGGCTATTGCTTGCAATTGCAAATCTAGTTCTTTTTCTTCTTCTTCCAATAATTCTTGTCCGAGCAATTATTCGGAAATGGCTGGATGAAATGATTTCAAACTTTGCACAAAGTTGGAGCACCATCTGTTGATGTTTATTATGCGTTTGAAATTTTCAAAATGGCCGCCAAAATACGTCAAAATTTTAACATTGTCAGATTTCAAATTGTGAAAATTGATTTCTAGGTAGATTTTGAGGTTGCGAATCTGATGGAATCATCGAATTGGTGGTTTGGGGTGACATCGGCTATTGCTTGCAATTGGAAATCTAGTTTTAATTATTAGCTCACCTGACCCAAAGGGTCAGTGTGAGCTATTCTCATCACTTGGCGTCCGTCGTCCGTCGTCCGGCGTCCGTCCCTTAACTTTTCACACTTTCATCTTCTCCTCTGAAACCACTGAGGCAAATTCATCCAAACTTTACAGGAATGATGTATGGAAGGTCCTTTACAAAGATTTCTCATTTCGTTCCGATCCGATAAAAAACATGGCCGCCAGCGCGGAACTTAGGTTTAACATAGGACCCTATGGGAAAATTCACATTTTCATCAACTCCTCTGAAACTGCTGAAGCAATTTCAAACAAACTTTACAGGATTGATGCACTGAAGGTCCTTTACAAAGATTGCTCATTTTATTCTGATTCGACAAAAAAACATGGCCGCCAGCACGGAACTTGGTTTAACATTGGCCCAATGGGAAATTTACATTTTCATCTTCTCTTCTGAAACCACTGAAGCATATTAAACCAAACTTTACAGGAATGAAGTATGGAAGGTCCTTTACAAAGATTGCTCATTATGTTCCGATCCGATAAAAAACATGGCCGCCAGCGCGGAACTTAGGTTTAACCTAGGACCCTATGGGAAAATTCACATTTTCATCAACTCCTCTGAAATTGCTGAAGCAAATTCAACCAAACTTTACAGGATTGATGCACTGAAGGTCCTTTACAAAGATTGCTCATTTTATTCTGATTCGACAAAAAACATGGCCACCAGCACAGAACTTAGTTTAACATTGGCCCTATGGGAAATTTACATTTTCATCTTCTGCTCTGAAACTGTCAACCAAACTTTACAGGAATGATGTATGGAAGGTCCTTTACAAAGATTGCTCATTATGTTCCGATCCGATAAAAAACATGGCTGCCAGCGCGGAACTTAGGTTTAACATAGGACCCTATGGGAAAATTCACATTTTCATCAACTCCTCTGAAACTGCTGAAGCAAATTCAACCAAACTTTACAGGAATGATGTACTAAAGGTCCTTTACAAAGATTGCTCGTTTTATTCCAATTCAACAAAAAACATGGCTGCCAGCACAGAACTTAGTTTAAGATTGGCCCTATGGGAAATTTACATTTTCATCTTCTGCTCTGAAACGACTGGAGCTAATTCAACTGAACTTGACAGGAATGGTGTATGGAAGGACCTTTACAAAGATTGTCATTTCGTTCCAATCCGATAAAAATATGGCCGCCGACGCGGAACTTAGGTTTAACATAGGACCCTACGGGAAAATTCACATTTTCATCAACTCTTCTGATACTGCTGAAGCAAATTCAACCAAACTTGACAGGAATGATGTACTAAATGTCCTCTATAAAGATTGCCCATTTTATTCTGATTTGACAAAAAACTTGGCGGCCAGCACGGAGCAAAGTTTAACATTGGCCATATGGGAAATTCACATTTTAATCTTCTTCTCTGAAACCTCTGAAGCAAATTCAACCAAACTTTACAGGAATGATGTATGGAAGGTCCTTTCTGAAAATTGCTCATTTCGTTCCGATCCGATAAAAAACATGGCTGCAAGAGCGGAACTTAGGTTAAACATAGGACCTATGGGAAAATGTCATTTTCATAAACTCCTCTGAAACTGCTGAAGCAATTTCAACCAAACTTTAAAAGATTGATGCACTGAAGGTACTTTACAATATTGCTCATTTTATTCCGATTCGACAAAAAACATGTCCACCAGCACGGAACTTAGTTTATCATTGGCCCTATGGGAAATTTACATTTTCATCTTCTGCTCTGAAACTGCTGAAGCGAATTCAACCAAACTTTACAGGAATGATGTACTGAAGGTCCTTTACCAAGATTGCTAATTTGTTTCGGATTTGACAAAAAACATGGCCGCCAGCACAGAACTTGGGTTAAACATAGGATCCTATGGGAAAAACACCATTTTCCACATCTCCTCTGAAACTATTGAAGCAAATTCAAGCAAATTACAGAAATGATGTATGGAAGGTCCTTTACAAAGATTTCTTATATTGCTGGGATCCGACAAAGAAAATAGCTCCCAGCATCGAACTTGATTAAGAAAGGTTCCCATAATTTAAAACATTTTTTCATTACATACTCTTAAATTATTGAAGCACATTCAGTCAAACTAAGATTGCTTATATTGTTTTGATCTGATAAAAAACAAGACTGCCAGCACAGAACATGTTTTAACATAAGATCCTATGGGATAAACAACACTTTCATCACCTGTTGTAAGCATTTTGTCAGGTTAGCGATTCAGGCTCAGTGTCTGAGCCTCTAGTTATTATTATTATTATTTTATTATTATTATCATCATTATTACTTATATCATTTTGTTATGGTAGAGTTGTAGCTGAGCAGCTCAAGAGAGGGAAAGAAGTTGAAGCTGAGTTATTTGATTCTGTGACAATATACTTTAGCGATATTTGTGGGTTTACAGCATTGTCTTCAGAAAGTACGCCATTACAGGTAATATAACAAATAACTGAATGAATGATGCTATTCTTAAATTTTTAATTTGATTCTGTATAGCCAGACATAATTGTGTCATATTTTTCAAACGGTATGGTGCCATTGATAATACACTTGTTGCTCCCTATATACCGGTATATAAAGTATCATTTGGGATTATGCCTGCCAAAAGAAAAGAACCTACATGACTAATATATATAAAACATTGATAAGTTTATTCAGAAACAAGAGATTTTTTATTTTGTTATGATTATTCCTGCTTTTTAGAGTCTTAGACTATGAACTCAATTCGTGAGAGTGTTTTGCAAACAGACTACACTTTTTGAGCTAGTCAGCAGCTCAGCGGCAAGTCACGTTTAGTCTTCCTTTCTTGTTACAAATAATTTCTGGTTGTGTTAAATTTTATTCATGAGATTATTAAACAAGAAACAGGATAGATTAAGGGATTTGGGTACTCAAAAATTGACCCGACCCCTTCTTCCGACCTTTTTAGTACCACTAAATACAAAGTTTGGTTATCCCGACCTTATATCGTTGTTTACGTGTGTATTTTGTCTTTCGTTTGTATTTTTGCTATGGAGTTCTCTGGTGGATTACGGTCTGTAATTTAAGTTTAGGTTATTATAGGTGTTTCCTGTTGTTTTTTTTTTAATTTATCGGTTCTATTGACTTACTGTAGTTCTTAATGAATTGTTGCATTTTAATGCATATATTATAGTTTTAATTTCGTTTCTATGTGATTTTTTTTCTCGTTTTTTTTTTTTTGTTTAAAGATTCTAATTGTGTAAGTTTTGTTTAAGTTCCCAGACTCGAACACTCATTTGTGATCAGTATAATCAATAAATTGTCTCGGCAATATACAATGTAGAACGGCTAATATTTTGGTTTAAAAAATAGAAACTTACAAAATATAAAATATACCGAAATTGCATAAAAAAACAGTAAATTTCGTTATGCTGTACACGTGTTTCAAGGAGTAACCTCTCATCAGCAGCATTAAAATAAAATAATATGGAAAGCCATAAAAGTTACTTACTCTAATGATATGTCGAGTTTAAACCGGTTTCGACCCGTAAGATAAATTTTCTTTATTCAACGAATGTGGAATAAAGCCTCGTGCTATTTCCCGCCAAATCTATTCGGAATACAATTCTCGGTCTTTATCATTGATCATTAGAGAAAAAGATTACACCACTTTATCCCGATTATTACCATATCTTATCCACTCTCGATAGTTAAATTTAAAAATTTTAAAATGCTCGGCAAGCCTCGCAATTAAAATTTTAAAATTTAACTATCTCTAGTGGATAAAATATGGTAATGAACGGGATCTTGTGGTGTAATCTATATGTATCTTTCATTGCAGGTTGTTAATCTATTGAATGATCTGTATACGCTTTTTGATTCTATCATTGAAAACTATGATGTATATAAAGTTGAAACTATTGGTGATGCCTATATGGTTGTGAGTGGACTTCCTAAAAGGAACGGAATTAATCATGCTGGGGAAATTGCCTCAATGTCATTGCATTTATTAGAAGCAATAAAACAATTCAGAATAAGACATAGACCTGAGGACATGATAAAACTCCGAATAGGAATTCACTCCGGGCCATGTGTGGCAGGAGTTGTCGGACTTAAAATGCCAAGATATTGTTTATTTGGTGACACAGTGAACACAACATCAAGAATGGAATCTAATGGCGAACGTAAGTGATTAGAGATATTTATTCTACTTGAGATTAAAGATTCAAAGCATTTATAGGACCGGTTTTTATATTGGAAAGTTGGCATGCTGTTTCAAAAGTCGTGTTATTATTTAAAAATACCGAATTAACTGTTAATTGTTATTTTAGTTTATAATTCATATAGAGAAACCAAACAAAATCAAGGTACATTTAGCAAGCAGTGAAACGTCAGTGCTGATTTCCTTTGAATGAAGTGTTTCAATATCAAATGCGATTATTTCTCTAATTTATAGCAGATTTAATTACCTCCTGAACATTGTGTTTGATAAATGATTACTAACATGTTGAGAATTTAGTTCTCAGTAGCTGATTGGGTTATGATGTAAATGTCTCGTGTCAATTTTAGAAGTAGTGCGACAGGATGTTGATGAAATTAACACCCGAATCTTATTTTGAAAAAAAAAGTTTTTGCACTTTTATGACTAAAGTTACTTAAATATATACGTTAGATGACATATTTATTTAAAATATTTCACTAGATTCCTTTTGAGGTATGGCAAAATGATACACATAGCAAAAATGGTAACAACAAAATGGTGGCATGGTTCCAAACAAAGACTATGCTGATGACTTCAAATAGATTGATTGAAATTAGAGAAACAATCTCTAGCATTGCTATCCCTTTTTTACGATAATTTCTCAAATCTCGATATAAAAAATATTCACATTTTAAGTTCTCGAACGTCAAAGTGTGAAAAATTAACTTTTTCCGATTTGAGAAATATACGTAGTTAACTGACAACAATGTTAGAGACTATATTTCTCTAATTTCTATCCAGTTTTCACACTTCCTGAACGGTGTGGAAACATTTGTTCTCCTCTCTAGTGAGGAGAACAAGTTTCGTGACATTTCCCGCCAAATTATTCGGAATACAATCCTCGGTGTTTTTTGTCTAGTCATTAGAGAAACAGTTTCCACAACTTAAACACGTTAATTATGAAATTTCTCACATCTCGTTAAATAAATTTTCAAATGTTTAAAAGCTCGACAAGCCTCGCTTTCAAACATTTGAAAATTTATTTAACTCGATGTGAGAAATTTGATAATCAACTAGTTCTTGTTGTGGAAACTATATATCCAACATTTACCGGAAGAAGATCTATAAATAATGTTTAAAGTAAAGAATAACAAAATACCTAAGTTACTGTGAATTTAGTTTCTGCGTATGCGCATTTCGACAATTGATGTCCCTTCAGTGGAGATCAAATCAAAACATTTGGAAATCCATAAACCAAAATATGAGTAAAAACTGACGGAGAACATCTAATAAAGAAATGGGCAAAACTATGCAGGAGAGAGATATTCATTAGGTTTTTAACAAATTTTCTTTAAATTTAGACATTGCAAGTTTTGAAATAAGATAAAAAAAAATTCTCACGCACAAAGTTTTTTTTATATGCCGATACCAGTGTTGTCATCAGGTCATTTGCAATATTTTTGTATTTTATTTTGAACTTTAGTTCATGTGTTTTAATTTTTGGTTTTTCAAATGTTTAATTTATATCTGCACTGAAAAGAAATGAGTTGTCGAAATGGCCATATGCAGAATTTGAATTGACTTCAGTTTTGATAGCTATTTGTTTTGTAAAGGTCAATGCAAAATCAACTTCTAAGATATTAGATCATATTAAGATCTTTTTAAATGTATACAACAAAAGTAGTTTATTTTATTTTAAAGTCTATTCAAATGCCTTTGATTATTCCATCTCCCTTTTTTGTCTTTCCTTTGATTCTCTCGATTTCGCTGCACTTTAACTGATAATTTACCTCAAATTATTGACTTACCCCAAATTATTTATCCGGAATTAATTACTTCTACCTCATTATTTTTATGCATATTCATTTATATGTCGTATGCTTTACTTTGTACTTTGACCTTCTGTTATGTTTCATCTAAATATTATATTAACTTTAAGTTTCATGTCAGAAAAATTTCCCGGTTCAAGGATCGAACCCACGCTACCTTTCTGTAGTACCAAGGTAATCAAACGTCTTAAATAAAACGCCACGGCTACGACTTCAAGTTGCCGTATAGATGTTAGAAAATATATTTAAAGTGACAACAGATCAGTTACTCAGGTAATTTTCTAAATACAATCTAATCGGTATTTATATAATAAAACTAAACAAATATCTGATACAAGATCAATATAAAAGAAATATTTAACTGCGCGCTCATGCATCTTGAACACCCCTTTTCTTACGAAGCACTTTAATTCAATTAATTACTCTGAAATATACTTTATCCTTTCGTAAAATATTTAACTATTACATAAACCATCTGTCCAATAAATAAAAATGTCCAGTGGTAAGCTATTTGAGTTTACATAGTTGTATGTTATTGAGATGTGAAATTATTCATGAATAATGTTTCGAAAGGTATTTTAAGATATTATTTAAAGCAACAATTATTTGACAATTTAAATCTGAAGCAAAACATGTATCAAAAACTGTAATGATAAACCAAACATTTTAACCCTTAAAATGTTCTTTTCTGTTTTTTTTGTAGCTTTGAAAATTCATTGTTCGTCCCAGTGCAAGACACATTTAGACGAACTTGGAGGATATGTGCTAGAAAAACGGGGACTTGTTTCTATGAAGGTAATGTAAAATAAATCATTACAGCGCATCTGTATTTTTCGCAGAGATATGATTGATTGAACTATACTTTTATACTGTTTGTCTTAAGTTTTATTGAAGATAAATACAATAGAAATATATCTACACACACATCTACAAATCAGCCAAAAAGTGTTAGATCTGCAGGTCTTTATCGGCACATGGACGTTTTTATAAGACCGTTTGAACGGACCTGGACATTGGCTCACCTATACAGCCTAAAAGTCCTCTAGCTCCATCCTACGGGGTGTATATATCTCAAATTATACGATTTGTTCTACCCTGGACGATTTTAATGAGGGTAACTTTACTCTTACATCCAAACTTTTACAACAAGGATACAGATTTCATAAATTATCAAATACTTTTAAGACGTTTTACAGATGATATGGATATTTGATATCTAGGTAGGATCGCAAACAGCTACTTACAAAGGGCATTTCTCGATTTTATGGAAATGTTGTTAAAAATGACAGAAACTGATAAATAATCCAGAAAAACTGGGAAGTAACTTACATTCTTTAGTGGATATCGACGAGATATGCTGAACAATTCCGTTAAATTTGCTTTGGATTCTAGTGACCTGAAGACTTTACATATATACTGGCCTATCACTGATACTGCCGATGTCTACTGAAATACATGACGACTCTTTACCAAAACCTTCGGGAGTTTTGAGTTTGATTTTTCTTCCGTAGTGCGACAGTGTTTTACTAGCAGACTAGGTTCCTTGAGCTAGCTGGCAGTTAAGCGGCGAGCACTCTTTGACCCATCTTTCTAAATAACGTTTTGTCATATGCTTTTTTTTTCGAAGATAGTGGTCATTGATTTAGTAGTCTACCTGTATTGGGTTTTATTCGCATGTTTATTATACTATAGGGAATCGGGATAGAGAAAGGGGAGGTTTTGGTACCCATAAACCGGCTTAACCCTACCACTGGCATTTGCGGGTGCCGTTACCAAGTCCGGCTATCACGAGTTCCTATCGTTATTTATGTTTGTCTCCTATTTTCATTATTGTTTTTCTAGCGCTTGTAAATTGTGGCATGTGATTGTAATTCCCGGCCATTGTAGGTGTTTACAGTTATCCTATTTTTGTAATGCTTTTCTCATGACATAATTATTATCCTGGATCTTTAATCGGATATTCTCTTTGGCAAATCCTGTTATTGAAATGGCGTTTACGCGGACTACAAAATTTAAGTTATAGACGAGGACTACAAAAAGTAGTTTATTCTCGAATAAAATTATTTAGGTTTTGGAGGTATTACTATGCAAAGGGGGATAACACAAATGGAAAACAGTTTGTGTTATCCAACAGATCAAATGTTTCAAAAATTAAATTAATTTTCAGTTTCTGACTATTAATTAATTTTCTTAGTTATAGTAACACACTTGAAAATTAACTGATTCTAAAAATAATTGAATCTATTAAATATTACGGAAATTTGCATTATTAAACGATTTTTTTTCATTCCACTCTTTTACTTGGAGTTATGTTCCTTTGAACTGAGAAATCAGATGTCTTTACTAAATTTACTGTTCATTTTTGCAACTCTGGTATTTTTGTAATTTGCCAGCGCAAAGACTCCTCAATCCTTACAAAGTAATCAACAAATATGACATGAATGTTACCTATGATTTTCCAACGACTTATTCTTGCTTCGGTACCGACGCAATATCCACAATGAACGCGAGCGGAAAATTACATCTGGACTTCAACTCAAATTTTGGGTGTACTCTGGACTCAAGGGGGTAGGGGGTTATACCCTCACGGCGATCAACCAGGTAACTGCACAAGAACACACAAAAAAAGACAGAAGACAAACGTTAACAACGTTGGGAACTCGGGATCGCTTGACTTGGAACCAGCACTAACGAGAGGTAGCGGCGTATTTGTACCAAAACCCCTTTCCCTGTCCCGTTTCTATAGTATAATAAACAAACGAAAATAAAACCAAATACAGATAGACTATCAACTCAATGACCACAATCTTGGAAGGGAAACAACTGGACAAGACGTAATTTTGAAAGATGGGTCAATTGGTGCTTGCAATAAACTGCCAGATATCGGAAGGAGCCTGATCTGCTGGTAAAACACTGTCGTACTACGGAAGCAAATCAAACTCAAAGCTTCCAGAAGGAATTGGTAAAGAATCATTATAAGTGTCAGTAGACATCGGCATTTTAAGTGAGAGGCCTGTACATTTGCTAGATGTTCGGGTCATTGGATTCCAAAGATAATTTGACGGATTCATGCAGAATATTCCGTCGATATCCCCCATTACGTTAAAGTATTTTTCTTGAAAAACACTGAAGGGCGTGAAACAAAACATGGTATAGTAGATGTCTTGTATGTGACTCTGGCTAAGTGTTTTACTTGGTTACATAATTCGACTTTAAAGGAAATACACACAAAATTGTATTCTAGAGAATCGATGAATGGATTAAAACTAATTAGAGCATGAATAGATGATTACCTAGTGTTGTTACTTTGCTTCCGGTGGTCATTCAAAATGGTCGCAAGTAGAGAACTTATTTGATGTTGCCGTAACAAATATTTCTTCTTTCATGGATATTACCTTTGTCATGAATCAAATCATTGCAAATATTCAGTAATTTGTAAATGTTCAGCAAGAGCAAAACCAAAACTAAACACATGACGTGTTGATTATTGAATCAAATCATTGCAAATATGCAGTAATTTGTAAATATTCATCAAGAGCAACACCAAAACTAAACAAATGACGTATTGATTATTGAATCAAATCATTGCAAATATGCAGTAATTTGTAACTGTTCAGCAAGAGCAACACCAAAACTAAACACATGACGTGTTGATTATTGAATCAAATCATTGCAAATATGCAGTAATTTGTAAATGTTCGGCAAGAGCAATACAAAAACTAAACACATGACGTGTTGATTATTGAATCAAATCATTGCAAATATGCAGTAATTTGTAAATGTTCGACAAGAGCAACACCAAAACTAAACACATGACGTGTTGATTACGTAAATAAACAATGGAAGGATATGAAGTTAATGTACATAAGACGAAGTCTCGACAAATATATGCAAAAACCAAGCAATGGATCAACCCTTTCACTGCCGTTCTTCATCTTAAGGTGGTAGACCTAGGTTAAGGGACATAACTCTTAAAGGTCACTTGTATGCTTGTTTGGGTTATTTTCATAAATATATTCTAAGCTTCTAAGTAACAAAGATGATTTTCTTGTTCACATCAAAGCTTAAAAAGCATCAATGAAGCTGGCTTTATCAAACGCCTAACCGATTTCAAGAGTTATCTCCCTTAACCTAGGTCTACTACCTTAAGTTTGCATTAATTTATAAATGATGAAAATTGTGTAACCCTTAACCATTTGCCTGATGCAGTACGCATATACTAGACTGTTCCAATGTGAATGTTGCATTAAAATTATTTAAGTACTGAATGTAAAAAAAAACAATTTTAAAATAATTATTTTATCTTCATCATTGAAAAAAGACAATTTTAAGCCAATACGTATGCCAGTTTTTAAATATATACTGTAAACAATGCGGGAAACTGATTTCGATTTTCAATATGCAAAGGAAACTTTGTTATGATACACAATATCAGCAATTTTTATCTGAAATCTAAATTAAAACAAAACGAACCTCATTGTGGCCGTTACGCGTGGTAATATTTATCATAAACTGGATTAATCTTCTTGTGTGCGTGACGGCCTTTAATACGGTCATATAACAAACGAACAAATCACTTGATCTGTCAGGAATTGAGTCTTCCTCAACGAAGCCATTCATCTTTCTATATTTTTCAGGGAAAAGGGGAAGTTCTCACATACTGGTTAACTGGCGAGGATAAGGGATGTCGATTGAAAAGGATTTCCCAGTCTGAGCAGGGCCAAAGCCAAGATTCCTCATGGCTTAATTATAGAAACAATAATTATGACAGAAAGGGGTCATTGAATCATGGCTCTTCATATTCTAATATGTTATCACAAGATTATCATAAACATAATGGAAAAGTGCCTTCTCCAAATATTCGTGGAAGTAGTTTTAGACACAAACACATGGGAGAAAGATCATCTCCAAGCATGACGTCCAAACGTGTCGATTTTCGTGATAAAGACTATTGTCCTGTGGACACATCTTTAGACGTTGGAAAATCATTCGAGTTGTCTCCTTTAATATCAGAATCGCATAAGTTATCACCAAAATATGAAGAAGCGCCATTGACGCTTAACATTGAAGACGAGTGAATATATTTTTGATTCGCTTTTCTCAACAATATATAAAATGGTCCGATAATCCGAATAACTATTAGACTTTAGTTTTGTTTTTTCTGTTGTATTGTAAATTGGTACTGTGGGATCGTTTTTTTTCAGTGATAAAGATATACATTATGGTGCACATTCCATGTAAAATCAGTAATAAAAATGTATTCTCTTTCTTTGTTGTTTTTTTATTATCAATGTGAATTGCTTTTTGTGGTAAACAACAACGGCAGTAGAATATCGAAGGAACAAAGCACAAGATTACATAAATCAAAGTCCACAGACAAGGCAAAAGCAAGAACACCAGAAGACAGTAGACCAAAGACATCACATGCCCACAAAACAAATACTACACAAAAACTAAAGCACCTACAGTGTGAACTCTCAAAATCGGAATGTCATCAGGTGCTCCAGACTACATAGACTGTTTATTTACCAAAAATATAAATGATATTTGACATCTCTCTGGGTTTTAATTCAAATTTAACAAAGATACATTGAAAACCAACATTTTAGTCGTCCGAAAATTTTTAGCGCAACAAGATGAATCATTATCAAATTTTAGCATTGTGTTTCTTTATACAACGGGAGGATCTCATTTAATTGTATGATCTGTTACTTTCATTGGCCGTATCCTCGTGTATCGTAAAGTCGAGACCCCAAGACTATTTGGCCTCAAATATTTCTAAATTAATTTCTACAATGCTGTTAATTTTAAAATAAACAATAAAATACTTGCACTCTTTTATGGCACAGATTAAATTATTTCTTCATACTTAGAAGGTTATTTAAAAATCATCAGAAACTCGGAGGGCATTTCACTACAATTTTTGTAGTGTATTGTAAAGTCGAGACCCCATATTTGCATACTGTTGTGAATATAAATGAAAAATTAAAATGGCACATTTTGAAGACCATTATATGTACTGACAATCACAATTAAAAGCAGCAATAAATCTCTTTTCAGTGTCACAAAATATTTAGAGTTTGAAACTGTACTAAAAATCTCAGCAGAAGAAAATATATTGTCTAAAGACTTTTCTACTGCTTGTTAAATATCCTCAATACAATTTGAATTCTTTCTTTTATCCATCATTTTTTGTCACATGGCCAGGTGTTATGAAAACAAAAGTTGGGGTCAACCTCAAACAGACCAATCATTAATATACGAGATATTTTTGTTGCACTCATTGTCACACTTTCTACATTTTGAAAGGTAAAATGAATAAGAACTTATATGTTTTGTGAGACATTTTTCTCAAATTTCTTAAAACATAAGTTCAATTTCAGTCTTAAATTCCTTGACCTAGATATGCAAATTATTCAGTTGACCGTGTCTTCCATGACCTTGGTGTCCTAGGTGCTCTAAAAATAACCAAATTGGTTTCCTAAAAATGGACATGATCAAAAACGGCGGAAAATGGCATCTTTTAGGTTTTCTTTGTTTTTACCTGTTACAATATTGATTTTGAACAGATACTTGTAATAATTTAAAACCAGACATCCCTTTAACAGTTTGACAATCCTGGTTCAAACAATTGCTTTCACGTCATCTAGTGCAAAATGGATGACCCTCGACTTTACAATACACGACGATACAGAACCGGGGTTAAAAGTAGCAAAATTAGTGTTTTCATATTTTTATGCACAATATTATTTTACGCGGAATATTAACTTCTTGGCAAATTTTTGATGCGGTTTCTTTCATTACATTTCTTCTGAAAATCCGAGATATGTAAATACCATCGTTAAATTAATCAACCTGGAGACACATTTAAATGAAATAAAAAAAAAGTCTAATTTAAGACATTATATTTTCTTTTATATCATCGTTTTTGGGGGAGGTAAACATTTTAATAAATTTCGTATAAGAATAAACATGGCTCTAAGGAATCATATTTCTTGTGACAGATGAGGACAAAATTTGAGCAGCTTTACCTTTTCCCGATATTTTAGAGGCTGAAATTGACCAAAATCTCATTTTTTAAATTATTTTTATCAGATTTTACATTTAGTAATTTTTTATTTACCTTCCCAGCTACAAATGCTATTCGAGGTTGACCTAGAGTTTTGAGTAGCTCATACTATTCCCAACCTATGAAAGGAAAAAGTTTGACTTTTTGTGAAATATTTTCACTTCTGTATGCAGTGATGATAAGTACTTTGTCCTGAAGCTTTAGTATCGTTATTTATACTACTATATCTATCCTTTCAAGGCCCATAACTCATTTACTATCTGTAAGCCAATAAGATGCAAGATTTTATGTAAGAATTATCAAATTTTGTTCATAGATTTGTTGGAATGATTAATATTTGGTCTCAAGCTTTAACTATGGTGTCTTGTCTCCCCTTTTCTGTCATGTATCTACTGCCTTTTTTAAATTAAAACTAGTGAAGGTATCAGTGTCTTCTTTTATCCTTTTTTTGCACATTTCTTGCTTTATTTAAGGAGTAACTTTATCTGTCTTGTCAGTATACCCAACTTTTCTTCATTGGAATTTGTTACTTATGTTTTCTATTTTATAGTACTAGTAAGTGAGAACCGAACCGTCAGTCTAAAGAAAAAAAACAATCCATAGACAAAGGCAACATCGGAAACACTAAGAAACAAGGACACCACCTGAGTATGGGACAAAAAAGAAAAATGAAGACACACATACAGATGAACAACACGGACCTAATAAGAACCATGGGTGGGATCAGGTGTACCGGTTGAGTAAGCATCTCCTGCTTCTTATAAAACACCCGCCGTTTTGAACATTTCAACTCTGGTAGTAAAGTCAAATCCGATAGAGGAAAAACAAACTTTTGTTGTACAGGGAAAGATCCGTTTTCATCTGAGAAAGGAAACAAATATCCCGTAACGATCCACAAGATCGTGATAATAGAAAGTTCAGTGTGACAGTTGCTAAATTACTAACTTTTGGTAAGTATAATTGATCATTCAGATGACTACACTAGAAATTGTAAAATTGAGAGAAAGGACAAAAACATATACTAGTATTCACGGTGCGGGGTCACTTCCTATACAGTGGTATTGGTCTGTTTTTTTCCTTTTGGCAGTTGTCATCTATATGAATTGGTAGTCTTTTTGACATTATGTATATCAATGGCTCGTAAATTAACCACAAATGACCAGAATCCCAACTGGTCGCTGTTGTAAATCTATAATTTTATCATCAATCGTTGTTTAAAAAATACCTGCAGTGAAATTAATTGTTTTCTTACTCCAATTACACATTTTTACTATATATTTTGGTTGATTAATACTTATATGACTATTTAAATGGGTTGATATTTTGTTCAGGGCACTTTTAAATGGGGTGTTTTCAAAATATCAGCGGAAGGTCTGTACCCCATTCGACCTGAAATGACCCCCCCCCCCTTTTCATGTATTATTTGATTCATACATGAGTTCACTACTGCAATACCAACAATAAATCCAAGTAATTTGCATATTGTTTATTTAATTCATAAATCATACAATATAATTTTTATTATAAATAATATAACAAATTATACATTAATTAAAATGCCATTAAACAAAAACATAATAATACTGTTGATTAACCAAAACTGGCTATATCCTATGGTATGATATACTCATATTCACGATCTTATACAAGTCTCTCATTCTATACAGCCAAAAAATAATTCTGTAAAATAATATGATTTTATCTTGCATTCAGACGTTTGGAAATAATTCATCATCTCATTGTATTGTTTGGAAAGATAATACATCGCATATCACATTCCTTCTATGCAAATTTATTGTGTTAAACGCTTGTATAATTTTAAGTATTCAATAGAAGATTGTTCGTTGTGCGATGGATCATACATGCTTACATCGGTAAAGTGAAACATTGCAAAAATCATCATTCATACGATTTTCAGTTACTGAAATAGCACCCTTTATTTCCATTTTAAAGTTCAAATGCAGACTGTCTACCTTTTATCATTTCTTGGACAACTTCATTGAGACACTATGATGAAACCTTTCACTTTGTTATTTATTGCTATAACTACCAGATATATCATCACTTATCTGGGTCAAATTTGCTCTCTCACAAAAATACTGTAACAAAGTAATTTTTCCTAGGACTAGTGTCAAATTTCCTCTCAATAAATTTGATTTTTCCCTATATAAGTTCAGAAAAGGGGACATCTGTGAGATGGATTCATTTTACTGTTCAATGGGCAGCTGAAGGCTTCTGCAAACTGTCTTGTATTGGCCATCATTCCTTTGATTCTAAAAAAGAAAGAGAATTTCAGTTGAAAATGGTAGAACTCATTATAACACAAAGATGATTTGGATACTTAGTTTTTTTGGGTTTTTTTTTCACTTGTTTTGTATAATTATTTTCGTTTTTGCTTTCGTCTTTGCGGGGAAGGGGGTCATCCTTAACAGGACTCTGAACGACTGGGGCTCCAACACTTCTATCCTAGTTATGCAAGAAAATAAGTGCAAACCCTAATTAATAAAGAATGTCATAATGTGTGCCATCCATAGAAATACTAAGGCGAATTATGAGTTAGCTGTGTAACTTAAACAGAGCTGGAAAATCCTCTAAGTGTCCGTCATATTTCACTTTTTTCATAATAAGATTGGTTACTCTCTTGCCATTTTTTTCCCAACTGGAAACATTCATGAAAAATCAACATGAATGTATGAAAAATACATGTAGATCCAAATGAATATGAAAAGAAGGAAATCTGTATTACTGTTATGCAAGAATTTGAAAAGTAAACACCCAAACGAGCCGCACGTCCCCGTATACAAATACTTAGTAAATTAAAAGTTATCCTTGCCCATGGCGTCTTGATAGATTATGATTTTGTCCCCGTCGTCGGTGCAAACAATGTAATATACATCAAGCAATTTAAAGAGTTAAAAGGCACTGACACTAACAACTATAGTGAGTATTTATCGTATCTATAGATATAAGGGCTGAATTGCTTGTCGTAATAAGCTGCAACACGTTAGGAATGGCTTTAAGGCCATGTTCCGGCTTAAGGGTAACACACTCTGGATGGTTTCAGAAACAATCAAGGCAATAAACAGACAGAAAATATTTCATGGGTCTATATCTCTGTAAAAAAAAGAATAAAAAATCCAACCTTACAAATAAACAGTCAGTATTCTAATACTACGCCATCTTTTCTTCTCTCCAATTTGTGTAAATATTAAGATCTCTAAAACTACGTGCCCATTCAGAAACAAAAACAAACCTTTGTAGAAGACCTTGTTTGTTATCCCTTGATAATCATCCTGATAGATATGAATACCTATTCGTTCGGTGTATGTTATTTACTCAATGATACATCTACATGTCATTACTTCATAATTAAGTATGACTTTCTTGTGCAAATAAAAGCTGCTCCGCCTTGACTTGATGTTTTACCTTCACTTAATATTTTATTTGTATCATTTGGTTATTTCTTTATCACGTGGTAATATTCTTTTAAGATATTTGACTTCTTAATCAAACAGTGAATTAAAAATTCGCATGTAGCCTTAATGCAGAAAAAAACAGAACGGTTTTAATATTCTTTGTCTTTTGTCCTTTGGATTATGGGCCCTGACAATTCTGTTTGGTAATTTTGTCACTACTCTTATTTTGAAGTTTTTCTAAAAAATATTTCGGCAAATAAGCTACTCCTTCTGTTGTTGTTCCTTTTTGTTCATACGTGTTTTGAATCAAAAGACTTATTAATAATCAAATTGGGAACAGACTTCGTCTTTTTAGTAAACAAAAAAAATCTTAACTGCATATAAAGAGATAAAACTCCTTTAATTATTCGATAAGATTTTGTTTTGTAATTTAAGACTAACTTACCTGAACTCATTTGGTAAAGGATTTTTACTCTCTTCGTTGTTCACATAATATTGCTGAATTCCCTTTGGGGTTATTTTCTCACAGAAAAGCTAAAATAGGAATGAATGGTTTAAACAAAACAGTTCAAAATTTAACCAAAACAAAATAAAAAACAAAAGAGACGCCAACGATTTTCTTCAGCTTGAAAAA
Source organism: Modiolus philippinarum (assembly GCA_002080025.1). NCBI lineage: Eukaryota > Metazoa > Mollusca > Bivalvia > Mytilida > Modiolidae > Modiolus > Modiolus philippinarum. The sequence goes on along the minus strand of MJUU01009996.1, from coordinate 30,531 downwards.
CATAACTACATACCATGCATGCTGCTGAACATATAGGTCAAAGAGATGTACAGGAAATGATTAAATATGCTTTTAAAGCTTAACTATGTTCCACGCTGGGGGCCATCTTTGATGAGGTACAAACAGAAAATCACAAACTTTGCAGGGGACCACCAAAGGACTATTGTGACCAAGTTTGATTCAAATTGGCTTGGATTCTTCAGAGATTTCCTATAGGGTCTCTATATTAAACTATGTTCCCCTAGGGCACCAATCTCACAACGCATACCATTTTGTTATGAAAGAAAAATCGTGATGATAATATCCTTTTTTGAGTGATAATATCGAGGTCCTCGCTTCGAAATGCAAGTACCAACATTTATCGTCATTTTACCCGTAAAGTACTTTCGTTTTTAAAAATCGGAGAATGTAGTTCGATCGCTATTATCTCAAGGATGATAAACATTCAAAAATCTTGTTAAACAGTAACATATTGTTTGCTGAATTACTGTTTTTGTAGGTACTCCAACGAAAACATTGAATGTTCGAATTGAATGAATATAACGGTGCAAAAAGATAGCTATCTGCTTCAATTATTAGACATTGAACTTTTAATCTCCAAAAAATTAGAATTAAGGATAAATCAACATCATTAAAAGTTAAAATTAGTCACTTCCGGTATTTTATCTTCTTTGCATTTACCAGTTCTATAAGAGCTAAGGAGAAACTGGTTCAAAAAATATTTGGAGTTACGACGCTTTGACTACTATTTACGATTAATTACGACCAAAATTCGAAACAATGCAAAAACACGTAAAAGTTAAAATTGCCTTAAATCATCAAAGCGTGCTTAAAAATTTCTTCGTTGGAGTACCTAGACTTTTTGTGGGGTTGAAATTGTCAAATTTTTGACAAACCGTCCGTAATTTGTCTTTTTTCATAATCAGCAATATTTAATACATCTGTTGTGATACGTCCGATTGTAATATTTACACTTTGGCCTAGATATGTTCCTTTGACATTAAAAAAGATGATAAGTTATCTGAAGTTATAGATTTTGTGAATCGTTATGAGTGATGGTATCGGGTTATGAGTTTTGGGATGTTTTACGAGTGATGTGACTAGAGGACAAAGTAAAATCGCCTCCTCCAAAATATCCTCAAGTGATGAATACTAATGTTAGTCGTGTTATACGAGAAGTTATTACTGACCATGAATAATTCCAATAAATTACAGTATTAATGCATTTATTATTATAAAGGTGGTCTAATGCCAAACTTCACATGCATCAATATGAGCAAAATTAAATAAAGAAAATAGTAAAGTAGCCCC
>MJUU01009996.1:0-16342 GCA_002080025.1 Modiolus philippinarum | reverse complement strand
AAAAGCGTCAATGAAACTGACTGATTCAAACACCTTGCTGATTTAAAGAGTTATCTCCATTTACCTAAGTCTACTACTTTAAGATACTTAAGATTGTCATTTTCAGTAATTCAATTTACTTCAACATCTGCGTTTTAATTACTAATTTATATATATTTCATTTTGTGTGTGTGTGTGTGTGTGTGTGTGTGTGTAATTTAATGGATAAAAGTATCAAATCATAAGAATTAGTTAAACTTGTCTTATAGACTTGGTAACATATTTTAATGCATTCATTGTATAAAAAAATGTTAACAAGTAATTCATTATTACAAAACGACAAAATCATTAAGAACTGATGAATTCGTAATGATTTCAAACTTATCACTTTCAATATAAAACTCATTTTATCAAAAGCTACAAATAATATTGCCACAAAAAATATCTCTCAAAGGAAATGATTTACACTTTGATCATCATAATGCAAAAGATTTTTATGACTTTACTGTTAAGTTATTATAATACATATTGTACCAACGACTAAACACTTCGTACATTGTTTCCGGAAATTAGAAAGTCAATGTACGCACAAAAACATTCTTCCTTACAACTTGAAACACAAATAGTCTATAAATCCATGTACAATACATCAATTCGATTGACAGTCGTAGATTTCACATCAAAAGATTTCAACTTCTTAGAAAAGAAATGAAAAAAATGACCCAAGAGATACTGCTGTTTAATGAGATTAAAGGATCGATTTTAAACATCTTTTATGTCAAAGATCTGAACCAAAGCATTAGATATCATCAGAAAGAGAACATTTTCAGTGTCATACCTTTTTCGCCTACAGCTAGTATTTTATTTCATTGATTCTAGTTCCTTTTCATCTCCTGTTCGATCATTAATGTCACATTAAACAAAAGAGATCATTTAACAAGTATGTCTAAGCTTTCTACAATTTTTGACATGTTCATCTTTCGTGTGGTGAATTAGACTGTACTTTGTTAGAAACCAACACCACTTTACTTGAAGTTCAGAAAAGGTCAGGTGATGCAAAAAAAAACGCAATGCCGAGACTGACGTTCAAATCCCTTAATGAAACCATGTCAGTACAAAAGAAAAATTTTTCATTATTCAGATAATACGAACGAATTTCACTATGGTAATTAAAAACAATAATGTTGTTTGTATCAACTTGTCAAAACGAAGGAAAATCACCTTAACTTATTTCCTTTTTATGCCATTTTTTTTTATTTTAAAAGATTCAGTTGTATCGTTTCTTGGAAACGAAGATATTCTTAATGCTGCAGGCGTTGTTTTTGCAAAATTTTGTTTAAAACTAAGGAGTATCTCCCTCATCCATCGCTCTGTCCTTAGCTGAATTTTGGCTTTTCTATTTAGACCCTTTTGGTTATTTGTTCTCAATCAGCTTTAACATATTTTTCGGTCAATGGACTTCCTAATGTTTTGGTTTGATCTGCACTTATGCGACATAAGTTGTCGAATTGTGCATATGCAGAAAATAAATTAACAGTAATTTCGGTATTTTGTTATTTTAAAAGTATTATGTCAAATTTTGTTGCAAACATCATTTTATGACCAAATAATCTCTTCAGAATTTAAGAAGGTACTCCTGTAGAACATTGTATACTAAAACTTTTTTTTTTGAAATCGTATGAACATAAGCTTTTCGAAATGTAGTTGGTTCATTTTCGTACTTCGAGTTTCACCCAAAATTGTTTTAGAATGCAACACTTTTACTATAAACGGGTAATTCAAGTTTGAATTTATTCTATTTAAATGAATAAAAATAATCTTGACGTGATGCTGTGGTGATATTGTGAATTTTCTCACAATACTTAGTTTCATATTATGCCTGGGTTATCAGTATAAATTTCATAGTTTTCGACTAACGCATAATAGTATGACAAAATGCAGTCAATAGCAGTCATGTTTTGATTTTGTAACTACTGATTATCAGAGTCTTAAGACTTGAAGTGAACTACCTTGTGATTCAGGATTTTTTTTAATTTAGTACTCGATAAATATTTCGCTTCATTATCCACTACCTTTCAATATAAATTGCTCTTGAGTTGGTACCAGACACTACAGCAGTGGAAGGGAGGTTTAACCTTTCATTTCTTTTGAAACGCCTGTACCAAGTCTGGACTAATGCGATTTTCAATTAGCCCTTTTTTTATTATTTTGTCTATTCCAGCTCCTGTTATTACCATTATTTGACCAAAGAAGGTAGATACATAACTGTTTCATTGTATCAATTGGATTCAAAATATATTACCTTTAATATCAAAGACTTCAGCTAAAGCTTGAGAGATCATCCCTCCTAGGGATCCATAAAGAAGTGCATCAATTGAAGAATTATAATATACAGGATTTTGTAAACTTAATGACGATATATCTGAAATATACAAAAAAAATTCAACATTTACGATGTTTATTATTTTTGTAATGCAGACCACCTGTTTTAAGTGCCCACATCTCACTATTTTATAACGCCAAGTTTTCTTACATTCGACTTGATGAGTGCCCTGTGTTTGTCTATATGTTGTAGTTGTCCACTAGCTTAAGACACTAGTGCTTTTGTCGGGCAAAGGATGACAGTGATTGTAAGAGCACTTTGCCAGTTTAATTGATGTTTGTTGACAATCCCGCACCCATGACCAAGAAAGACATGGATGTAGCGTTGCTCGACAAAAAGCTCATTGTTGAAGGCCTCATGGTGACTTCAAGATGAAGAACAACAATAAAAGCGATGTTCCTTTGCTTGTTTTTACCATGTATTTGTAGAGACTTTGTCTCGTGTGCATTTACTCCATATTCTTTTATTCACCATTTACGGAATTAAATTTCACTGAAAAAATAACTCAAGTTTGAGGTATAGAACTTTTTGTTTTTAATTTTAGGATTTATTTATAAAAGTAAATAAATTTTTAAGATAAGATAATTTACAATATAAACTCATTTCTTGAAATAAATAGTAACAAAAGCTGACAAATGTGTAAATAAACAATGTGTAAAATTGTTCAGTGAATGGTACAACTAATGAACAAAGGCACAGAGGTACCTTAACTTCTACCAAGTTCAATTTATATCAGGATGTTGGTAATTTTATTGACTTGGAATATCAAAACCTGCTGAAACTACCCGTGTCGCTCTAAAAGGGTGACTAATATCGGTAAGAAAAATTAGTTGCATAAAAAAATTATAAATATTCAAAATATTTTCAACATATTTATCTATTGTAGCAGTATTTTCAAGGGAAATATTATAAATGTGAAGGGCAAATTAGTAAAAATAACTTACCGATTTCACTATTCCATGAATTAAAAGATGAAACACTTTGGTCAAAAGATGAAACAATGTGAATTCCTTTCAAGTCAGCTATATTTTTATTTTCTATTGCACGTAATATGTTTTGCTGAAAATCATCAGTCAAGTAACTATAGTCTTGATTGAACTGATTATTCCAGCTGAAAGACAGGTTCACGCGTTGACTATGCGTTATGATGTCATTTCGCTGTAACTCAGGGATCCAATATAACCCTCTTATTGTTTGTATTAACGATTCCTTTATATCACTGTATATTCTTTTAGAATGAAACTCAAAATGATTGCTATAATTGGACAAAAATATGGATGGTAATGGAAAATATTTTGAAAGAAACGAAATGCAATACGAGTCATTGCTTTCTGAATCCTTTGCTTTATAAACACTTGTAGATTTAAGAAATCTAGGAAATTGTCTGTACAAATATTTATATAAATCGGAATTTATGAATGTGTGGGTTAATATATAACTTGTTAATAATTCTGCTTTAGCTTCAGATATAACTGAGGATATATCGGGCACTAAATCTGCATGGCAAATTTCAAAATTTTCATCCACTGTTTTATCTAATAAAATTGAAAAGAATAAAATCCAGTTGATATGATATCCAGGATAGGTCCTTTGTAATGTTGATAAACTCATTCTATTTTTACAAAATGAAATTTCCTCTGAATAATTAACTCCTCCGTCTGAATACCAAACCTACAAATAAACAATGGACGTAATTATTTTACACAAGGAAAAGTTGACAGAAAAATGTGAAGAGAATTTAAAAAAAAAGAAAGTTAGAACACATTTTAGTTGGGTATCCAATAAGAAGTGATTTCATTTTGTTTAAACTAAATCAGATGTAACTTTGAGGTTATAACTTAATTTGGTTTCCATACATTAACAAATGAATTTCAAAGTAACAAATAAGGGACAAAATGTTGAATTTCAATCGTCAAAAGGCATTGCAATCACAGTTAACACAACAGTAACAACGTAGACAAAAGCAGAACTTTACGCATACATTACTGACAGTATGAGCCCCAAGAAAAAAACTTTCAGGGTCTTCAGTGGTCAAGGTAGCCAATTATCAGAGGAAAACGAATGATCAAGGTAGGTGTCTATCATTCCACCTTGTTTGGGTACTTGTAACAAAGGCAGTAGAATATGGAAGGAACAAAGGAGTGGTATTTACAAAAATAGAAGTCTAAAGACATGGCAAAACCGAGAACACAGAAAACAATGACGTTAAACAGCTACAAAGCAACACAACATTCAAAACCAACGCACGCACAGTGTGAACTCCCATGAAACTGATAGTGACATCAGGTGTAAGTTATCAGATGCCCCAAAAAGTCAGTGATTCCATCCTGCAGTAGTTTTTCTAAATATTTATAAAGTAAATGAGAACTGAACCGTCAGTCCAAAACGAACAATCCAAGGACAATGGCAACGTCGGAAAAACAAAGAAACAAAGACATAACAAGTGCACGGAACAGAAAAGAAAATTAAGACACACTCATATACAAGAATGAATAACACGGACCCAATAAAAAACCATGGGTGAGATCAGGTGCACCGGTAGAGTAAAATGGAACAAAAAAGATAACAGGAAACACCTACAATGGCCGAAAAACATAGCCACATGCCAGAAAGTAAATAGGAACTGCACAAGAAAAAAAACCACAATAAAAATACAAAAGACAAACATAAACAACGATAGGAACTCGGGACAGCCGGACTTGGTACCGGCACTAGCAAAAGCCAGCGGTAGGGTTAAACCGGTTTATGGGTATCTTCTGCTTCTTATAAGACATCCGCCTTGTTTCACATGTCAACTCCGGTAGAAATTGAAATCCGGTAGAGGAAATTTTAGTAACAAAGCAATGCCATATACTAGTAACAAAAGACAAACAAGTATTACGCTACCTGATTTAAGGAGAGCTCAAACTCGTATACATCACTTGCTGAGTGGAGTAATCCGTCTACGTGAGGGTTGTACGTTACATTTCCAAATACAGACTTGAGTGCTTCTGACATAAAAGATCTATAAGCTATCATCACCTGAAAATTAAACTGAATGTATAAGGCCATACAAAATTAATTTTTTGGTTCTCAGACCATTTTTCATTAAAACTGATGAGGGAGGGAAGGATTTTTTATCTTTTTCTTTGCTAAAAAATAGATGAGGCAGCTTTTTACATTGTAAAGACCACCAAAAATGTGGTGAGGGAGATGATTTTTTATTTTTATTTTACTGAAATGGCAAAAATATGGTCAATGAGGGGCTTTTTCCAAGCCTCCAACTAGATGAGGAGGGCCTGAGAACCAATATTTTTTTTCATGGCCTAAATGCCGATTGAAAAGTTTCTTAATCCAAAGGGTTAGGTGTGCTTTTCAACAGTTCTGAAGTTAGATATTCGCAATGTATTCAAGCTCACATATATATGTAATGCTTTTACACTGTAGCATATGTGTGAAAAAAATAGTAAAACTATAGTCCAACAGCTACCTATCATTTATATATTAAAAGCTGCACATTAGATTTTAAAAAAAATACTAAAATTCGTCATAACTGCTAAATTATTTTCCTTCAGATTAATCCAAAATGATAAATATACAACGAGAACTAGCTCATTATGAAATATCTTACATCGAATTATATGAATTTTATAAATGTTTGATAACGAGGCTTTGCCGAGATTTTAAACATTTTAGATATTCATTCAACAAGAATTGAGAAATTTCTAAACTACATGCCTAAGTGAAGAAACGGATTTACTGATGATAAGCAATTCGAATTATGACGGTAAATTTCACGAGACTTGTGTTCTCAATAATACGAGGAAATGTTTCAACATTGGTCCGTTAATGTGAAAACTACATAGAAATTAGACAATTTAATCAATAATTTCAAGTTTATACTAAGTAATCAAGAAAAAGAAAGCTAAAACAAGCAAACAGAAAAAAACATAATACATAGACGAAGATCACTAATTGATTTAAAATTGCTTTCGTGTTCACTTGCACTTTATCATACGGCCTAATGTATTTATCTAAAGCTATCTGATCTTTCATTTGTCCCTTGTCAAGTCTCTTGTCAAGAACATCGTTGATGAATGATTATTACAACAGAAATATTGTATGAACAATTAGATTTTTTGTCTCCACTAGGCTTAGACTTAGATTACTTGTAGAATTGAGCAGATGGTTCACTCTGACCAATACATTAATATATTATATAATATATATAGTTTATGCTCCTTATTATTATCATCAAACTGTCCGGGCATATTTTTCATTTCCATGATGCAAAAACTGTCAGCTTCCACTAGCTTATTTATGCAATTTTGGCACTAATGTAGAAACCTAGATGGGTTTCATTTTTTATTGCTGCAATCTTACTTGCTTTCGGTTTTCATAGTGTTTTGGTTTGAGGTGAGCTACTATAAACAAGAGGCTCTCAAGAGCCTGTATCGCTCACCTGGACCATGGCCAATACATAACTTCAAATAAACTTATATGTTAAAGGGTTTCATTTTCAAACTATGTAAATAAACCTTTATGTTGTATGATCCAACTTCAATTAACTATTTTCCCTATTCCATGCCATCTTGGATAAGGGATGGATCTACAGGACACAATTTTAAAGAAAATTAAGTGTTGTGCCAAAGTTTATTTCCAACTTGCCAAATGGTTTTAAAGAAGATGATCTTTGAATGTACTCCTATATTAAACAAGTTTCCCATTGGCAGCCAATTTGCATAAGGTGCAGACTGGAAGGGCATCTGTTTTGAAGGGGACCATCTAAGATACATTGTGACTAGCCAAGTTGTTTCAGATAAAAAATTCTTTGTATGCTCTTTTCATACAGTCGAGTAATATAAATTAAGTTCCCCACAGATGGCCATGTTGGATGATGTTTAGGCATAAAAGTCACAATACATATATATATTATAGTCAGCACATCAAAAGCAAGTTCTGTTCAAATCCATTCAATGGTTTACAAGTTTAATTTCATCAACTGCTCACTAATGGCTTTATTTATTAAAAACATTAAGCAGACTATGAAGCTGAGAAACTTCTTCAACATTCATGTCAGCAGAAGTTATAGTGATTAAACACTGACATTCCTGTAAGACACAATACATTTATATAGGAAAATCATTAAAAAAGTATTTTTGCAAAAAAATTTAGAAATTTGCACAAAAACACTTTTTTTGCTCTTAATTATGGAAGAAATATTTTTTTAATGAAATGACAGCTTAAATGAGAAAAGTTAACCAAAGAAGATTTGAACACAGAATTTAAAGGGAAATAACCAATAAACCATATGGCATTGGGAAAAAAATGTTGAAAAACGGCCAATAAACCATACACAGGCCTTTCGATTTTCTTCAAAATTTCAGAGTATGTAGATCTTGATATGCTGAACATTTTTTTAATATACACTTCACCTCTATCTGTTACAGTTTTTTGAAATAAAAAATAAAAAATACACAAATTTTGAAAAATTTACAGAAAAAGGGCTATAACTCTCAGACGGATTTTCGGGTTTTCTTCAAAATTGCAGAGCAGATAGATCTCGGCATTCTGAACAATTTTACTTCGTGTCAGATTTCTGATATCTGCAATGCTTTTGGAGTTATTTGCCAAAAACAGCAATTTACCACTATATTCTATTTTTAGTAACAGCCGCCATATTGTTTGGTCCTCGGACTAACCAAACATATTTTTTAAATTACATACCCTGGTGATGACCCAGGCCGAGTTTGGATTAAATTGGCCTAGTGGTTTCAGAGGAAAAGATTTTTATGAAAAGTTTACGACCGACGGACGACGGACGCCAAGTGATGGCAAAAGCTCACCCTGGCATAGCCAGGTGAGCTAAAAAGAATTCTTAAAATCTAAAAAAAACATAAAGAAAGACTGATGTAGGTCGTGTTAAAATCTGAAGTTTTGGTCCAAAATGTTTTTACTTGATGCTGGTATGAACAATGATTTTCATAATAAGCTACGACCTTGAGCAATTGCTGTTGAGTTCCTATCGGACACTATCGCAATGGAAGGGCAGGTTTAACCCGCAATATGTCTGTAGCTTGTCTTGATCATTATGGTTTACATTTTTTCCGTTGGTTTTGGACTGTCTTTTATTTTCTTTCTTGTCCTTTTTATTTGGGCTCCTGGAAAATTCTGTTCGATATTTTTTATTAGCCTCACTCACTGATATCGTGATGGTTAAGCGAATATGTAGCAGGACAAGCTTACTTTTCCAACTCACCTCATTTTACTTTTGTTTTTAAAAGAGCACTATCTGTTAGTACTTGAGTTTGAATGTTATGTTACTGAAGTTTTGCTGGTGTCTCGTGTGTAATTTCTCTATATATTCATATTTTTTCTTGTTTTGTCATGTCTATGACTCTGATTTTATTTAATTCGATTAGCTTTTGTTCGTTCGATTATCTGTTGTTGCTGTATCAACAAACGATTCTATGATAAAGACCCAATCGAACTTACGGTGGCTCACTCATAACATGTTTGATTTGGTGTCAGATTTCGGATCTCCTCTGGGTTTTTCTCAATTTTCAATTGCTTAAAAAATTTTGCACATGGACCCATACTTTTTATTTATGTCTTCTAAAGGTCAAAGTAATACATCTGAGGAATTTTCATGCAATTCTTGGTATAAAGTTTTAGCTTTTAGATGAAAAAATAGTCCTGATTTTAAATCAATGGAAAATCCAAAGAAATCAATTTCCCGCCAAATTTAAATGTCAAAGCACCTATATATTTCTATTTACCATTTCATTTAGTATACAATTCTTAATCAATCAAAATAGACTTTAAGAAATCCTTGATATAAAAAATCAGGAGTAAGCCTTCTTATAATAAGTTTTTAGTTCAAATAATACTGACATTCAGCAAGCAACCTTTCCGTGACTCAGCACATGTTGCAGCTTGGAGATGTTTGAGGGTCCTCGTGGGGGGAGGGGTTTTAGGAATCAAATAATCATTATATTTTGCCTTGGTAATCAAATAATCATTGAATTTTTACCTTGGTAATTAATAAATTTTTGGCTTAGTAATAAAAAAATATATAAAAATGCAAGCTAATAATCAAATAATCATTAAATAAATGCTCTCGTAATCAAATAATCATTAAAACTAGAGGATGACATGCCCCCGCGCAAGGTTGGATAAAATTGGGATTTTTTAGTAATATTTGTGTCTGTAAGACACATATGATGCCCCCGCTAAACACATGTTATTCTAGGTTGCACAGATTAACTATGTACTCTCTATTACTAAATCACCAAAAAATTAAAAGTTGAACAATGTATATTTTTGAAAAAAAAAACGAACCAAAATCAAAATACATAACACATGCACATCTTCAATATAGGTACAAATGAACTGCAGAATAAAAGCTTCCTAGCATCAAAACTGTAGGAGAATTGTACGGACAATCTGTGTACCCTCTATTAATAATTCACCCAATAAAGTGTTTTTTTTTCTCCAAAAATGCATCAAAATCAAAATCCTTCCCACATGCATATATTCAATATAAGTTTAAATTATCTGCAAAATAAAAACTTCCTAGCATAAAAACTGTAGGAGGAGTTGCGTGGACAAACTTTTCCCCCCTAATACTAAATCACCAAAAAATGACGAAGTTCAACAATACATAATTTTGACAAAACTTAACCAAAATCAAAATCCTTACCACATGCACATCTTCAATATAGTAACAAAAGATCTGCAAAATAAAAACTTCCTAGCATTAAAACTGTAGGAGGAGTTGTGCGGACAAACTATGTACCCTCTATTACTAAATCACCAAAAATGACCAAGTTCAACAATGTATAATTTTGACAAAAATTAACCAAAATAAAAATTCTTACCACATGCACATCTTCAATATAGGTACAAATTATCTGCAAAATAAAAAACTTCCTAGCATAAAAACTGTAGGAGGAGTTGTGTGGACAAACTATGCACCTCCTAATACTTAATCACCAAAAAATGACGAAGTTCAACAATGTATAATTTTGACAATAATGAACCAAAATCAAAATCCTTATCACATGCACATCTTCAATATAGGTACAAATTATCTGCAAAATATAAAACTTCCTAGCATAAAAACTGTAGGAGGAGTTGTGTGGACAAACTATGCACCACCTAATACTTAATCACCGAAAAATGACGAAGTTCAAAAAACAATGTATAATTTTGACAAAAATGAACCAAAATCAAAATCCTCATCACATGCACATCTTCAATATAGGTACAAAAGATCTGCAAAATAAAAACTTCCTAACATCAAAACTGTAGGAGGAGTTGCGCGGACAAACTATGTACCCTCTATTACTAAATCACCAAAAAAAGACTAAGTTCAACAATGTATATTTTTGACAAAAATGAACCAAAATCAAAATCCTTATCACATGGATATCTTCAAAATAGGTACAAATGATCTGCAAAATAAAAACTTTCTAGTATAAAAACTGTAGGAGGAGTTGCGCGGACAAACCATGTACCCTCCTCGGACGGACGGACGGGCGGAAGACGGACGGACGGACGGACAGGGGTAAAACAATATGCTCCCCCGACTTATCGTCACGGGGACATAAAAATACCCTGATCATCAGGTAATCAAGAAATCCATGACGGGCCTCATGTTTAAGGAAGTAGTGTGCTACAGGGTTAAAATGTATGTTGCTGGTTTGATGAATTTTTTATAGGTTAATTGTAAGAGAAAGTACAATCTTCATTGCAAGTATCAATGTGTCTTAACATGATTCTTCACTTCCAGAATACTAAAAGTTTGTGTCACTTGATTTTGTTACCCTATATGAAAAAACATCATCCCATGACCCAAAACAAAGCATCTAGCGGTCACCGTACGGTCTTCAACACAGTGAGGAACCTCACACCATATAGCAAGCCCTGAATGGCCCCAAAAAAGGTAAAAAGTGAAAAAATCAATGCAAACAAACCACATCCAATAACCCAAATATCAAGAAACTAAAATTTTATAAGAAGACAAGGACAAGCCAATGTCCAACTATGAAAGTTCAAGAACATACTCTGTCTGTAGAAGGATATCTGAAGTAAAAATCAGCTGGCATCAAGTATCTAAAGCTGGGAATTTCAACTCCATGGCCGAACAGTTCCCCAATTAGGTCATTTGAATATCTATTGGTAATCTGAAAAAAAAAAGAAATAACTAATTGTGATCATTCAAATACTAGTATGTCACAGAAGTGCGACTGGAAGTGCAACAATAGAATCATGTGTTGTCAAATTTTTAAAGCTATACATATTTCTTTGTTTTGGATTTCTGGTTTTAGATTGATCCCTTTGCTTTCTTTTTGCTTCGGCATACGTTTGCCAATGTATTAAATTCATTCTACCAAAGATGGCAATCCACATTATATTAGGAATTATAAAGGATTGATATCTTATTGACATTTGGAAAAAATATGATTCGAAACCTGCCAAACGAGGACAACAAAAGCATACTGTTGTAAAAGCAAATCAGATAGTATGAATCGCAACATTTCAAACAAATAATAGGGAAACATGATATTAGTAGATAAAGGCGAGAGGTCTAAGTACCAATAAACTAGTTTAACCCTACCGCTAGCTTTTGCCATCCCAAGTTCCTATCGTTGTTTATGCTTGTCTTTTGTCTTTTTATTGAAGTTTTTTTGTGTAGTTTCCTAGTGAATCGTGACATGTAATTGTCGGATTTTCGGCTATTGTGTTTTCCCAATTATCTTTTTTTGCAATGGAAATATAAAGGCATAACAGAAACTATAAAATGAGTTGTAATCAAAGAGCACCAAACAGGTTAAGATCTTTGGAATGCTTAATGTTTTAATGCCTTTAATGGCTCCTCTTAATAGTTCAACATATCGAGTTCATCTGCTTTTTTTACTTTTTATAGTTTTCAATACACAGACAATCTACTAGCAGTCAGTAGAGCAGATATTATATCAGTAACAAGTAATTTCAAAGTAATAAACGCACCATTGACACCTGGTATATTGTAAAACATTTAATTAAAGGACCTTTGTTGCATTCTGTTTTTCTGGTTATCACTTTTTGTCATTGCTTTTGTTTTCTTTATCAATATCGTTCAAGAAATAAATTTATTGTCATGTTAGACAATATACAACTATTGATGAAGATTGAGAGCGGATGCCAAGTGTTAATTATAACATTACTCAAGGCTTTGTGTGGAATATTGAAAAAAGTTAATACGCTATCTGCTTCGCAATAGATTCTACAGAAGCCGCTTAAGTCAACGTTAACATCATTTTATGTATTTCCGATTATATTACTTGTACACAAGTGAAATAATCAGAATATAAACAAAAGTTACTTTTAATCCAAAAAGGGAACAATCAACAATTGTGCAAAAGTATGAATATAAATGAAAACTCATCAACTATAATGACTTACGAATTACATATAAGAGTTATGGCAATAGGTGGCCATTATAAGATATTTACATTCCGGAAGCCAAACAATCCGATTCTATAACCATAAATGATTTTTTCGGATTAACTATCGTAGATGTTGGATATTTCAATTATCGAATTGAATATTAAATGGATTTCTTGCATTTGTGACAACATATTGAATAAAGTACACGACAGTTTAAGGAAATAAATCCGTTCCACCATGTTTGTGTTCCGATTGTAAATGGACAAATATTGACATTGGAAAAAAGTAAAGAAACATTACTTAAAGCAAGAACAATACTATAAAAACAATGCAATTTTAGTCTTTTATAAACAATTACAATGTAATGGTAGGGTATTATTAATCAATGTTAATTAAGTACAAAATTGATTTCTGAAGAGAATTTTGCAAATGGCGCCAACGTAAAACGCATTTTTCCACATTAAAAAATGCTGAGTATTTAACCTTCCATTAATGGATCAAGAGTGACGTAAAGAATTTTTTTTTAAAAATCAAAACATTTTTAAATGTTCGTTTCGATCTTTTTTTGTCAAATCACTTCAAGTTACTATTTTCACATTGTTCATGTCACACATGGGACCTGTGAAACACTGTAAAATCGAAACTTTCAAAAAGTGGTCTATTGTTAATTTTGTCTGATTATCATAATTTCAAACATTAATTGAATATCAAAATTGAATCTGATAGTTTGTGCTTAAAACATTTAATAATGTAAGCAGCAACCCGAGATGGATATCCGGTTTTCGGCATTGTTCGTTTACCCACTTCAACTATTTAAACAATCTGACACAAGTGAATATGACAGGGCATCCCTTAATATGACAGAGAGCAGTTTCATTCTTATGTAAACGTTAAAATTATCATGCAATAAAAATGCATTATTTTGTGCACGAATCTGAAATGCTTATTTCATGCAATGTACAAAAGTACAAACATTGCGGTGTTATGGCTATCAACTCATTCCGACGAAGCCATGTCTACCCAATTTATTTACGAAAATAAATTGTCTCAATATTACTTCCTTTTTTATTTAAACTGAGGTCTAGAAAATATATTATCAATAATATTTGAAAAAAATTTAAAAAATTATGCAAACTGCTCTGACAATGCCAATGTTCCGATCAGTGACAGAGATGCAATGATAGGATTGTCGAGGAGATTCTAATGTAACAATTTACCATTGAAAAACCAAATTTCGAAGTGTATCCAGGTCTTTACCATGACCTTGAAGCTTAAGCAAAAGCGCTATGAATACATACTGTGACGTATTAATTTTCGCGGTTTCTTGAACTGCGACATATTCGCGGGTATCAATTTTTGCGGTTTTTCGGAACAATTGAGTACCTTCTGATTGTTTCTGAGATAATCGCGCGTAGTTATTTTCTCGGTATTTTGCCAACCTCGAAAATGGCGAAAATTAGTACCCGCAAAAATTACTACGTTGACAGTACTTTCTATTGTCATCTAAAGCGTGAGATGACTGTTAACTCAACTTTTTCCAGCTACGTTTTGATTCATTTATTTTTTGCTTCAGATAATGCTTTGTAGTAAGTAGTCTACCTGCATTGGGTTTTCATTTACTATACTGTTGGTATCAGGTTGGTATCAGGTATGGCTATCCCTAGTTTGTATTGCTGCTCACGTTTTTCTTATGTCTTTTATGGACCGATTCAGAAATTCGACTTCCGTCCTCGTAAATGACGTTGCGCAAACTCAGCGTACTCGTAAAATACGTTTGGACCAATCAAGAACGTTCAGAACAATGACTATCCCATAATGCCGTTGCATTTCTGAATCGGTCCATTCGTGTTGTTTTGGGTTTCCATGACGTAATGTGGACTATGATTAAATGTTTTGGTAATTTTTGGTGTATTTCCTGTTAACTTAACTCTTCGAAAGGGCTTTGATGATGTGTGTGAAGATTAGGTCAACTATGTTAGAACTGGAAAATTGAATTAGCGAAACTGCTTTTTTGTATTGTTTTACATCTTAAGCCACTAAATATGTTTCGTTATGCGTTAATCTGGGTCACTCTTAATTAACTACGAAAGGATATGAGGTAAATGCGCAAGGTCTCTACAAATACATGGCAAAACAAAGGAATAGAACAACACTTGTGTTGCTCATGAGGTCTTCAACAATTTGCTCATACTTCACTGGAAATTAAAGACGGCCCCAACACCAGTCTTAGTGAAGTTCATTGTTAAATGTCGAATAACGCTACATCTATTTTTGTCTTTATTCATGGATGTGGGAACTTCAACATTAGAAGCTTTAGATTGCTGTTTCCTCTTCCGGAGTTGACTTTACTACTGGCTTTGACAGGTTCAACACGGCGGTTGTCTTATGAGAAGCAAGAGATGCTTACTCTACCGGTGCACCCATGGTTTTATAAAGGTCCGTGTTGTTAATCTGTATGTGTGTTTCCTTTTTCTTTCTGTGTATCTTGGTTTCCAATGCTGCAATTGTCTATGGATTGTTCTTTTTAGACTGACGGTTAGGTTCTTACTTACTTTATTAACAAACACACTTATCGAGTCAATTGCAACAAAACTTGGATGGAAATTTCTTTTTAATGTCTACAACTTTTCAATAGCGCGCCATAAAACCGGTTTAAACCACCATTTCTTTTGAAATACTTGTATCAAATCATGACCATTGTGGTCGACAATTTCCCGGTGTCTTTTTTGCCTCTTGTGTGTGGATCTTGACAATTCTGTTACGTAGTTTTGTTATGACACCCCATTTGCATAATATACTAGCCAAAAATAAAGTTTGAGACTATGTGTGACAGCGGTGTTACAGGAACAGTAACTGTTATGGATCTTTTTGAGATTATGAATTCCAGGTATCCTGTAAATTAAATTAACTTGATGTTGTTGATGCTGACAGCAACATTCAAAAATGTTCAGACACATGCAGGCATCAGGTTTCACTTCGGTTTCATTTTCATAAAAGCTAAAAATATGCTAAAAGTTACTGAATTTGAATATTTGAGTATTTTGAGCTCTGCTTTATTTGTTCTTTTTTTATTATTTTAACGTTCATACTTATACTGGACGTATATTTATGATGATATTTCATATAATCGTTGTGCTGCTTGCAATTTTGTCATTTTTGTCAGACCCAATCGAAACCAATACCAGCGTAGTATACAAAGAGAAGTTCCAAAATTTAAAACCAAAGACAAGTATAAATGAATAAAAAAACGAACAAATATAGATTTTAAAGTACACTACCGAAAATACAAGTGTTTCAAAAAGTCATCAATCGGATCAGAAGCTCATTGTTTCGTTTGGAATGTTCAACAGTGACATCAGTTCGTTTATTCAGCTATATTCCTACTTCTTCAATACAGCGAATAATTGTTTTAATTAATACATTATGTGAACAGATGCTCCTTCGCAGTATAGCTGTGACAATATTTGAATAAAAAAGTCATCATACCAGCAAAGCATTTGAACCTACAAGCAATCAAAGTTACGTTGATAGCATTGATCCTGATGACATTCTCGTAGGAAACACGGG
>MJUU01009995.1:90475-106041 GCA_002080025.1 Modiolus philippinarum | reverse complement strand
TATATATATATATATATATATGGGTGTTTCCACAAATAACTCCCTACCAACATAACGTGGTGATTCAAGACGATTAAAAACACATCTATCAACAACGATCAACAACTCTGTCATATTTTATCGCTGTACCTCTTTCCATAATAAGCCACCGCTTTAAAAAGAAGATACAAAAACAAGAAAGTTATTTCCCCTTGGAAAATACCTTTAAATATTTGGCAAGCACAATTTGCACTGTGACAATTTGAATACATTTAAATGAATATTTGAATATAAAATGAACCGGTATAGGTCTATGGAGGAGCATTTATCTATTTTTTTTTTCGCAATATTAAAACAATCTTGTACAGCATGACAAGTAACAAACCAGTACTAAAAATGTTCCGAAGATAATGAAGATGATCGACATTATTAAATGATTCTCTGCAAAGTAAAATTTATTCCGTTCAACCATTGGGGCATATCTTTTATTTGTTAATGGTTTTTATATCAGAAAACAAAATATGTGTTTTTGATATTTCAGTACTATTTATCAAGATTATATATTATGTTTTGTACAATTTGCAAATGCATTTTCTTTATCTGGTTCAGCGTTGTGTACACACACACACACACATAATTTATATATATTTCTATGTTGTTACTGAGTTATTAGTATGTTGTTACTGAGTTATTAGTGATTTCTCACTATGTCGTTTACTATGTTATTTATGATTTGTTACCTCATTTGCATCACTATGTTGTTAGCTCATTTGCATGTGAAATTTTCTCACTAATTCATGATCTATTTATGAGATGTTAACATCACTCGATTCCACCTTTTTTGTTTGGGTAGCTCTGTCCTTAGCTGAGTTTGGCTTTTCTTTTTTGATATTATTGGTAATTTGTTCTCAGTCTTTACACATAATTATTCCGGCGTATGGATTTCCAATATTTTAATTTTATCTGCAGAAACATTTAGTTGTCGAAATGCGCCTATGCAGAATCCAAATTAATAGCAACTATCTAAATATTGCCCATTTCTTGATCTTTCTATCATCGTTGACTTTGGTAAAATCAAAACTAGAATTTATGATAAAAAAGATGATTTTGATAATATTGACCTTTTCTTAATGGCGACATCATACGGGGTATATGTATATCTCAACTAGTTTGTTTAAATAATATACAGTTATGTACTGGCTTGACATCTATAGCACGTTCATGGTTCCACAACGTGAAGCGGAGGGAAATAAATCGGAATATTTTGTTAAATATTAAACTTGCATCCAAAATATTTTTTTTTAAATCAGAATCTTCAACAAATCTGTTTAATAGATAACAAAATACTGTAACTGTAGTTTCTGCATATGGCAATTTCGACAATTTATGTCTCTTCGGTGCAGATCAAATCAAAATGTTTGGAAGACCATAAATTGTTATTGGTGTACAATCTGATAGAGAACAAATAACCAATATGTATATATGATGTGTTTGAAAAGCCACTACGAGCTAAGGACAGATCCAAGCACGAGGGGGCATTCCTTATTTTTAAACAAAATATTCTAAAATTTAGATGTTGCACGATCGATTTCTGGGTCATCATACTGACTATCGGGTTGGTGAATCTGATTAATTGCATAGTTCACCACAGACAATATTTTTGACTGATTATATTTGTTTATTTTTATTGTAATGTTTATATATGCTTTCAATCCTTACGGGTGCAAATGTGCATTTCTAAATAAAATAAAGTTTATTGATGAATTTTTATTAATAAGAACTGGTGGTTATAGGTTTCACTACATCTGAAGCCAAAACTAATTAATTTATCAATTTTGGCGACATTCTATCAGTAATTCATGAAAAATATGTACAATTTTGACGAATAATTATCACGAACATCGGAGTGAAGCCTCAAAATCAGTGCTTTTAATTATTAGCAGATGGTCGAAGACGTAGTTGTCACCTTAGACGATGCTGTAAGCGTGTAACTTTCACTGGTAATCTAATAGTTTCGTACCGGTTTCCTGCGATTTGACAATCAATAGTCTAAAATATTCAATTTTCGTCCTACAGATACTGACAATTTTCGAAATAAAGAACAAGAACAAGAACAAGAACTTTATTTGCCATATATACAAAGTCATGTATGTGACAATATAAAAACAATAAAATAAAATAATAAACAAAGAGCAAATGATATTATGATTCCCCTGCCCTCAGTTCTAATGACTTTTTCAGAAAGGAACCTAAATTATTCACAAGCTCTATGGTGGATGGGTTGAGGATATAAACTAATATTTCATTTTCATTTAATTCACAAAAATTGATATAATTATTAAAGAAGCTGATAAAATCTATTCCTAGAGTTCTATTAATGGTACAATTTAATATAAAATGTGTTTCATCATCTATTACGTTGCAATTTTTACATAATCTTTCTTCTCTAGGAATCTTTAAATATCTGCCTTTTTCAATTAAAAGATTGTGATCACTTACTCTAAATTTTGTAATAATTTTTCGATATTCAAATCTTGCACAGGACAAGTAGTAATAAAAGGGATAACAGGAAACATCTACTATGGCTGAAATTTATAATTACATGCCACAAGTTGCCTGGGACCTAAACAGGAAAAAAAACATAAATAACACAAAAGACAAACAAAACAACGAAAGGAACTACCAAAAGCCAGCTGTAGGGTTAAATTGGGTTATGAGTACCCAAACCTCCCCTTCATCTGTCCCGTTTCCCTATAGTATAATAAACAAACTAATAAAACCCAATACCTCCATGAGCACAATCTTGAAATGGGTCAAGGGTTGCTCGCCGCTAATATGCTGGCTAGCTCAAGGAGCCTAGTCTGCCGGTTAAAACATTTGTCGAACTACGTAAGGTGGAAAAATCAAATGGATTTTGGTCAAGAATCATCGTATATTTCAGTAGACATCGGCAGTACCTTTCTTATTGAAAACTATTTAACCCATTAGGGTTGTAGCAAACACATTTAAACAATACATTTAAACAATGATAACAAATATGAACAAATAAAAAAAAGTAAGACAGTATTATTTCGATACTAAAACTATATGAGGGCCATCTTTCCTCAGTTCTTATGACTGCTGTATTTTTATTATCATCGGGTGTTTTGCGGATTAAGAATTAGAACAAGTTTGTCAAATTGGTATAGTAAATTAAAATGTGTTATATTAAGTGATAGTAATCTAAAAATTGCTTTCGACATGAAGAATTAATTTTACAGTTGAAAAAGAAGTGGAACTCATCCTCTATGACATTACAAGTTTTACAGAGTCTTTGACATCTTCGAATGTTTTATACCTCCCTTCAGTGAGAGTCCAGTATGTATTAATTGTGTGTGCGTGCGTGCGTGCGTGCCTGTGTGTGTGTGTGTGTGTATTTTATTGGGTTTTGATAAAGTTCCAAATTAAGGTTGAAATATGACCTACATTATTTGTGTACTGTTCACTTTAGTCTGTTGTGACTTTTTATTCATCATTTCAAAAAGTGTGAATCCGTCGGACCCAGTTGGTCGGGAATTCATGTAATGTTGCTGCTTCGTTCATATATATCATGCAGAATTTGAGAACTAATTGCGTTGAACTACTCCATATCCTATTTTCTTTGAAATCCATTAGACCATTGCCTCTGTCCCTTCCAGATTCACTGTACTTAAATTTGATACGGTAAATCTATGTCCGTACAGACAATATTTGGTAAAGGCTGCACGACGTTTCTTCGACAATAGTGCCTTTAAGATTTAACATAATTAACCTCTTTATTTTAAGTACTTAAATTTTTTTATGATAAAGATGTTTACAGATTGATTTTTGTAGTATCTATACTGATCTTGTCCGATATGTTTCCGCCTTTAGGACATTACATTTTCCGTCACGAGGATGATCCCGCCATAAAACTACCTAACAAAGGGTGTAGTGCGCATACAAGATCTTATCGGAGTAATTAACTGAAATTTATTGACATTACAGATATACCCAATACACAATTGTTTATTTATGATTTTTATGGAGACTTATATGGATACATGATTTACTGATGGAAAAATGAAATTGGTATGTTTTTTTTATCTTTGTTTACCTCTTCGCTTAATTTTTCCAGAAATTTTGTGAAATCAAACAGAAAACAAAACAAAAAATACCCCCCCTCAAATTTTTTTTTTTAAATTAAAAAAAAAGCATAATATGTACTTATTGTGGGGACTCGTTAAATAGAGTTAAGATAAAAACAAAAAGAAATGCATCCCAAATTCAAAATGTATGTAAAATATTTACAGTATACCATTTGACTCATCCTATTGCAGATCACTATATCAGTTGCCAGTCCGTCTATCCTTTAGTCTTGACAATTACAGATAAAGCAAAGCATTGTCGCAACTTATTTTCCAACTTCAATGGTAGGAATTCTTCACTACAAAGAATTCATATTTAAGTATCCGTTGAGTCTTAGAGGTGTACAATAATTCCTGGAAATCAACTAATTTTCGCGAGTAATTTATTTTCGCAATTTTCGCAATCGTGAAATATCGCAAAAATAAATCGTCGCGAATAATTCTAATCTTTATACCAATACATCAGCTGAAATTGAAAATCGCGATAACTAGTCGCCGCGAAGTTGACAAGGAGAAACAAAGTGAGAAATAAAGTATCCGCGAAGATAAGATGGTACTTTGTTTGTTACCAAATGTATGCAGTAGAATTTTTTTTAGTTGTTTCTTTTAATGCAAGCAAAAAATACGTACCATGCATTTTTATGTGAAGTTTACACAAGATAAATTATGAATTGTTTTTCCTGTGATAGCAATATGCACAAGTTTTAGCTTGGAAGATTTATGACACAGACACTAGTTTTTTACTTTCAATATAAGTTATTCCGCTACAACATTTTTAAATTGTTCCGTCAAAAAACTTACAATGTAAAAAGCATAATCGTCAACGACACTGCCTTTTTGCATCATAATAATGATGCAAAAAGGCAGTGTCGTTGACGATTATGCTTTAATCTTCAGTTAGTAGGCAAGATGTTTTAAAGGAATGGCTACGTCTGAAATTAGCATGCACGATTTCTTTCAATGAATAATAGACAAAAAGGGCTGTACTTGTGAAGGATTCTCGATACATGTAGTTTGCTTTGATACCTGCAGGTAAGAAGTTCTTAATTTGTTCCTCATATGGGATCCAATATTATACGTTATTCGGGAATCTTCACAGGGGATACGGGTTCATATTCCCTGTCTGTGTTTTATATCCCCTGAGCCGTCAGGCGAAGGGGATATAGGATACAGACAGGGAATATGAACCCGTATCCCCTGTGAAGATTCCCGAATAACGTATAATATTCTGCTGAAGTGAAATATCCAGGTAAATCCTGCAATTTGATTGGTTACCTTGACAGGGGATATGAGACCGTATCCCCGTGGTAGCAAAATCACAATTTTTAAAACGCTTTTAATAGAAAAATTATAGCACTTCTAGCAGAATATAAAAGTTATTCGGGCTTCACGAAGGGGATATAGGATACAGACAGGGAATATGAACCCGTATCCCCTGTGAAGCCCGAATAACGGGGTATATAGCGTGACATACCCTGGATGTTTACATTATTTGATTCGGCTTCGCCTCAGAAAATATAACTGAACATCAAGGGTATGTCACGTTATATACCCCGTCTGTAACCTGAATAACAATAATGTTACGGTTTTGCTGCAATGTTTGTTTTTTTATCAAAGTTTGATTCGTTTTGCTTCAGTAGTTTTTGAGGAGATGGTAATAATAGACGATATTCCACTTTCAAATTTTTGGTTTATTGTCGACATCTTACCACAAATCTACTGGAAACTGGTTTCCGACGTCAGTTGAGCGTAATCGAGGAATTCTCCTATTTATTTTCTTAGCCTAAAATAAATTGGTTTGAAATCACCCGCTTTGGGTAAAATGTTGGTTTATGACATTTCTCCCATCATAAACACCTTTTAAATGTTGATAGAAAAATTTATTCCCTTTGCTCTCATATACAAGGACGCCATTTTTACCCCGTTAGGCCTTTTTGACCCACCATTCTAATAGCCGGAAAATTCCGGAATTTGACTTTTGGAAGAACGCTTATTGAAATATGTCTTTTCCATTGGGTCCAACTCGTGGTCAAACGTAAATCGTCTTTCGCGCTACCGGCCATGTTTGTCCCGGGGATGTTTGTTGTCGGATAAGAATAAAAAGGAGCAATTATTGTAAAATATCCTCAATAAATCATTACATTACAGTTTGGTTCTATTAGTTTCCGTATTTTCAGCTAAATGACTGAAATGCTTTTCCCATAAAATCCAATTTCAGGACATTAATTGTGTTCCATAACTGATACCCATTATCTTCCTTATAAATTTATGTCGATGGAGTCCTCGCTAGCATGGGATATTTGAACTATATTTTGAACCTAGTAAGCTTGTTTTATTTTACAATTCAACTGACAATTGTAATTTAAGACTTTAAACTGGTCTTTATAGCATAAGATCTGTGTGAAATGCATTCTATTCGTTTGTGGTTCTTTCACATCAAGATTGTATTCCATATACAACAACTGTCATTACAACTCTTAATTGCCCTGTGTTTGTAAATTGTTTTTACAAGTTGTATCAGGCAACGGATGACAGTGATTGTAAAAGGATTTTTCTAGTTTAATCTATGCTTGTTGAGATCTGTTGACGATCCAACATCCATGACCAATAAAATTATTTATTAAGAAATGCATATTTGTACCCCTACGGCTACGGGTTGAAAGCATATATACAAACATATAGACGAAGTACAACATGAAATAAAATATACAAAATTATACGACTCTAAACGTATTTTTTTTTAACTTTTTTTTTTATATTGTTGTTGGTGAACCATGCAATCATTTGTCCACTTTTCTCAGTATTAGGGACTTTTTTATAAATGGAGCAACATTTTGCAAGTGATCCGATGAAGATAATATCTCAACAATATTTGTATTGTTATTACAATTGTTTTTAAAAGTATTTACATTTTTTATTTTAAATTCCTGTCTAATAAGGTTATATTTTGGACATTCAAAAAAAAGAAATGAGTTTCATCTTCTATTTGATTTAAATCACAGTATTTACAAATTCTGTTATCTTTTTTAATTTTTTATATCTGCCTCTTTCTATTTCCAAAAAGTGGTCACTAATTCTTATTTTGCCTATATTTTTCCTATCTTCAAAATAAGTATTTAAGATAATAAAGACATGGATGAAGCCATGTTCGACATCTACCAATGAATTCTGCTAGGGCCGTCTTGAAACATCTACGAGATATGAGCAAATCTCATTGTTTAAGGCCTCATGGTGTCGTCAAGTTTAAGAAAAACAACAAAGGCGTTGTTCTGCCATTATTTATAGAGACTTTGTCTCATGTGCATTTACTCCATATCCTGTCATTGTTTTTCTTAATAATATATATTTCATATCCCTTAATTTGGTATTTTTCGGCGATAAGAATCAAATAACCCCAAATTGCTATCCGAGTCACGTGATCCGAGTGCACAAAACGTCAACTACCACAGGAGACATCAATCATAATCTTCAAGAACGTAACCACTTCACCTTGTTCTTACACCTTACTACAAAATATTGCCCAGTAAGTAATTATTGCGTGGTCTATTTAGTACTTTATAAGCCATAAAACGATAACAATACAATGATAAAAAATCTATTAGAACTGTCAGGGTTGTTATTAATTTGTGACAAATTATTTACACGTAAACTTATTATGTACCAATAATTGTTTCGTATACATATATATTAAGTATGTACATAGGTTGTATAATTCGTGACCGCATAATGTCGATTTCTTCACATGTTGACTATCTCACTAGGTTGGTTTTTTGGACCATTTCAATTTCTCAATTAATTTTCAGGCAATACAGACTTCAAGATGAAGAACAACAATATACGTATTGTTCCTTTGCTTGGTTATACCATGTATTTGTAGAGACTTTGTCTCGTGCTTATAAACACCATATCCTTTTTTGTTTCTATTAAGGGGAGAAACTTTTCTATCGTTTATATTCATTTTTGTCTTCAGAGGTGGCAAGTGGTATGATTTCATGAGCAGGTTATCAAACTTGATTTTCCCTAAAAATAGTTAACCATGATTACAGAAACAAAACTAGTAACACAAAATTCATTATTAACAGCAAGCAATTTTCCTTTTACAGTTAACACAAAGTAAAAATTTAATAGAACAGAAAACATTTGACAACCGATTAAAAATACCCAAAATAAATTTACAGAAAGGTCTTTTTCCCTTTCAATTGTTTTAATAAGGCCTAGATTAGTGCTTTTTCTAAATGTTTCGATTAATTGCAACAGAGAACAAATACTATAAAAATGACCATCTGTGGAACCCAAATACTGAAATTTTGACATCTTTGTACATGATGACGCAGTGTATGCAAGACCTGAAATGCATTATGGGCGTTACCACCAGTAAAAATTCGATTAGCTTCGAAAAAGCGATGGATGTGTAAAAAAAAATCTTGGAAAAAATCATATACACTTCAGTCAACTACAACAGGCGGGGATCCAGGGAATTTGAAAAGGGGGTTCCAATGGAGAAGTGAAAAGAAATATCGCCGAGGAGAGCGAGGCGCGAAAATTTTTGGGGTATTTCTTAGTAAAACACTAGGTTTTTAATTAAAAAAACATGATTGTCCAAAAAAAGGGGTTCCAACCCCCGGACCTCCCCCCCTTGGATCCGCCAATGTACAAAAATAAAATGTTTGCTGATTTGTCTCTTCAACAAAATTTGGAGCCAGATCACAAAAAACAAAATCCATAAAGCAATAATTTTATACTTTATGATTTTTTTTTTACATTATCTATTTATTTCATTGGATAATCGTATTTGCGTTTAATTAGCCCCGCCAATCCCTATCAAGGGGTGTTAAAGTCTAAAATTAACGCCCGCTCCAATTGATATCAGAGTATCACCTGTCCGCCTCTCGGTGTTCGTCAAACTTTATATCAGTGTATCGTGCAATGATATTTGGTATTGTCGGAATTATCTTCCTTTGAGCGTGCAGTGACTGTTCTTTGAGATCGCTAGCATTAAGGATGGTCACTCCTCATGTTTTGGAAACTGTCTCTGACTTTCGGAATTCTTTGATTTTATCCACCATGAAAATTTAGAAAATTTTGCACATCTTTTCAAAATATAACTGTATACAACTTCAATAAACTTTTAGCAAAATTTAATGACCTAACAATATTTTTTTGCTTAAAAGGATGTATTATCCATATTCTCACAAATAAAAATCTTAATTTGAAATCCTTGATATAGTAAACTTGAGGAGTGACCATCCTTTATATCAGGAAAGGAACTTACGGGGAGGAGCGTGATGAACATTAATCACTTATTTTTCTGCATCTTCTGGCACCTTTTATCATTGGAACTACATATGCAAAGTACACAAGAACGTAACATAAATTGTCCTGACCGCAGATGGCTCATTTTGTTCTGATCAGAAACAAATATTGCCGACAGCATGCAACATAGCATTAACCTTTACATAAACCTTTTTTTATTATTTCCTCTAAAACTACTAACGCAATTTCAGCCAAACTGAATGATGTAAGGAAAGTCATTTGCAAAAATTGATGGGCGTTCAAAGGAACACTTGTGTCGCCTTCACTACAGAAGAGCTATTATTGGCACTGTGAACCTCTAAAATCTGTAAAATTCAAATTTTAATTTTAAGTATCATGTGCATTGCTACATTAGAAGAAAAACATATTCTGCAAATTTGTTCAGAATATGAATAGTTTTGATTAACAAACTGAAATAAAAAATGAGCAATGTTGGCTTGGTAAACCTCTAAAATCTGTAAAAACAAAACAAGTATAATGTGAATAACCAAACCTGATAAACAACATATACTGGATATTTGGTTTGTGAAGGAGTCGAAGGTTAACAAACCAAATTAACTAATGAGCTATTTTGGCTCCTGAACCTCTAAAGTCTATAAAATCAAAAATATAAGTAACAGGTCACAATTATATCAAGTTATCAACATATTCTGAAACGTTTTTTGATATGTGTTTTAAAGTTTTGAAGGAGTTCCACATTAACAAACTGAATTAACTAATGAGCTATTTAGCTCAGTGAACCTCCAAACTCTGTAGAATCAAAGTTTTAAATATCAGGCGCACAACTCCATCAGGTATACAACATATCTAAAAGTTTGGTTAGAATCAGGTCAGCAGTTTTGAAGGAGTTGCCGATTGAAAAACTGATGTAATCCACAATTTTGGCTCCGTGAACCACTAAAATCTATGAAATCAAAATACTTGGTATCAGGTGCACAACTACACTAAATGAACAACATATCCTGAAAGTTTGGTTCGAATCGGAATAGTTTTGAAGGAGTTGCGGATTCAAAACCGACAGACCACAAATGAGCAATATTTTGCCTCTTTGAACCTCTAAAATCTGTAAAATCAAAATTCTAAGTATTCAGGTGCACAACTACACCAAGTGAACAACATATCCTGAAAGTTTGGTCAGAATCGGACCAGTAGTTTGAAGGAGTCGCGGATTCAAAACCGACAGACCACAAATGAGCAATTTTGGCTCCATGAACCTCTAAAATCTGTAAAATCAAAATTCTAAGTATTAGGTGCACAACTACACCAAGTGAACAACATATCCTGGAAGTGTGGTTGAAATCGGACAAGTAGTTTTGAAGGAATTGCGGATTCAAAAACCGACAGACGACGCAGGGCGACGACGACGAAAAGTAATCCCTATGTGTCAACTCCGCTTACAGCAGGTCACACAAAAATTGCTCAATCCGATTTGATTTAAAAAATATGGTCGCCAGCTAAGAACATAGTTTAAAGAAGTTTCAATTAATTCGCAGTGCTACTTAAGGTTTGAACAATGTAATTAACATGAGATAGAACTATGAGATAGAAAACCCAAAGTAATTTCTATTAGCGCTACGTCCTTATGTTGACTGGATATCTTATCATATATTTTCATACATATCTATACACTGGAATTGAAGGTTAGTACCAATTTTGTTGGATACTCCACCAACACCAGAACGTTTCTCGTAATGACAAAATATAGGTGGTATTTTTATGACCTCAGATCGAGGATCTTTGTTCTGTCTGAGTGTATTTTTGTCTGTGCGTCCGAAACTTTAACCTTGGTTATAATTTTTGAACTATAATAAAGATAGACCTTTCATACTTATCAAGTGTATATGTCTAGTCAAGAGGAACATAAATAACCGGGTATGCAAAAAATATTAGTTCAGGTCAAAGAAAAGGGGGTCAAGTTGGCTTTTTTACCAATATTTGACTGTAGAATCCTTTTTTATCTGTTGAGACGGGGGTTTGCTTTATGTTATTGCTAATAAAATTACGCAACTGTTAAATGCAAACCGATTTAAGGTTTGAGAAACAAGAGGCTTAAAGGGGCCATATGAAAAAAATGAATTTTAAAAATTTCTGGCAGATCTTGATGCATTGTTTTTCTGTAGGTTTCTTATAGCATGTTTAAACTGATACATTTAACAACTGAAACCATTTTCAATAAACAAGAGGCCCAAAGGGCCTTCAACTGTTTCAGAATAAAGGACTTGAATTGGGTGTTTTAATGGTATAACAACTTTTGAGCTATGTCAGATAGGATTTTAGCACTTTGCAAGTGCAGGCGCTGATCCAGACAATTTGAAAAGGGGGGTTACAATAAGAAATGAAAGGAAATTCGCCGAGCGGAGCGAGGCGCGAAAACTTCTAGGATATTTTCCAGGAAAATTCCTGGATATTTATTAAAAAATACATGATTTTCCAAAAAAGGGATCCGCCAATGAAGTGTATAGGTACAGTCAAGAGGAACATAAATATGCAAAAAAAAAAATAGGTCAAAGGTCAAGGTCACAGAGGTCAAAAAGGGGTAAAATTGGGTACTTTAATATATTTCACTGTAGAATCTGGGGGCATGTGTAGTGTTTCACAAACACATCTTGTTTATATTGAAAAATGACGTTACAGAAATTGGTAAATGGTACAAAGTACCAAATAACGCATGAAACATTAGAAGGCAAGTCAAACATATATCCTTGTTCCCAGAATGTTTAATAGCCTCGTGGACTGGAAATGGCGGCCAAATGATTTTTTTCGTAGCATGCACTTCTCGCTATGGTGATCTTACTACCTGCCAAGTTTCATTCGATAAAATAAGACCATTTTCTTCTAGTTTTCTCGAAATTGTCTGCACAAGAATCATTGATAATAGAAATCAAATAAAGAAACAGAACAATAACAACATATCCATGCTGTTGCGTCTGGGGCGACATAATTATACATATGTATTTTTATTCTTTCTGTTTCAGGTATATGTTTGGACTTTATATTTCTTTTTAAAGGATATAAGAACCAGTAATAGTCAAGGTTTACAACAAAGGTCTGAGAGAGTTCCGGCCCCTTTACAGGGTAAGTTGGTAATTTTTAAGCGTCACCAATGTAAAAGACCGCTCAATCGGGGGATCATCTCTAATCACAGCTCTTAGTACATGCAAGTTATTGCTTTATTACAAACTTATTATTGTGAAAATCGATAAATCTTGGAACAAAAAATTATCTATATTCTTGTTTTCTGTTCATTTCGTTACCATGGAAACAGGAACAATGCTTTAAAATGAATGAAATTTACAGAAACAGTGTACAGCAAAAAAGTGAATTTTGGGCATAACATTGGCTTTGGGCTGCGAGCTCAACCTTTTATGAAATGAGGCTCCGTGCTTCAAACACAAGGGCTCCATACAAGCAGGCTCCAACACCAGGGCTCTGTGCTCCACATACATGGTCTCCGTTCTCTTAGAGAGCTAAGGAACCCATGTTATTAAGACAGGAACTGTTTTAAAAAGACATGAATGTCTTTTCAAGACATGGAAGGTTGCTCAGCAATTAGCAATGAATTCCGCTCAAACCGTAGCTAGGGGCGGTCCTGAACTTGCTGTGAGGTATGAGTAAAACTCATTGTTGAAGGCCTCATGGTGACTTCAAGATGAAGAACAACAATAAAAGCGTTGTTCAATTGCTTGGTTTTACCATGTATTTGTAGAGATTTTGTCTCGTTTGTATTTACTCCATATCCCTTCATTGTTAATGAAAACTGATACTATAATTCGTTTGGGTGCTTGACTTTTGTATCAGTATCTTGATACAGTTGAATTGCAAATCAAATGTAATAATTGTGCTTGCATATTGTGACAAGTAAAATTATTTGATTTGATATGTATTAGAATAATTAACATAAATCCTTTTCTTGACGATATATTAACTTCCGATTTGTTTCAGGTTGTTATTTAGAGGCCGTTGAAGACCCTTCATATTACATCATACACATAGGACCGTACGCCATACTAAGGAGATGTAAATACGGCTATACATACTCTCCAATGTATTGTGATTGTATACGTATACATGTGTCCAGTTTGTCTAGAGCACCAAGAGTAGCAGTATATGTTGTACATGATAGAATCCGTGGTAAGTTGGACTCTAGCTTGTTTTGTGTCTCTTGCAACCGGCTTAGTTGAAGTTTTGGTGATTCTGATTTCTTAAAATACGAGTCAATAAACTAATCAATTTGTTCCTTTACCAATGCTCTTTCCATTTGAAGTAGTAGACCTAGGTTAAGGGAGATAACTCTTTGAATAAGTAAGGCGTTTGAACCAGTCAGTTTCATCGATGATTTTTAAGCATTGGTGTGAAAAAGAATTAAAGTCATCAATGTTACTTAGAGGCTTAGAATAATCTAACCCGAATAATCCTGTTGTTATATTTCGTTTCACTTCGATCACTTCATTTACGCCTGAATGCATTGGCTATTGAAATGCTTGTTGATTGTTTGTCGTTTGAAACCAAAATGCTTGTTTTCATTGACGGAAAAGTTGTAACTGATCCTTATAGTTCGGCTTTTGTGTTATCGTTCCATACAATCACTCTTTTTTGCAAAAAGTTTTGCCGTTTCTCAAATATTCTTGCCGTTCGTTTATTTGTTTACAATTGTTGACAACGGAAGTTGCATCTACACAGTCTCAGATGAAAGAAGAAATCTGATAATGGCCCCCTCTCAGTGAGAGGGGACTGATGCGTCCAATGATCATAGGAATTCAGCGGCCCTCGAAAGTAGAGAGAATCAGACACGGAAAGGGCCTGAATTATTCGGATTAATGAAAATCATACAAGTGACTTTTATGAGTTATGTCCCTTTACCTAGGTCTACATCCTTAAAGTATCGTAGATTTTCTTAATATCCCCTTACTACATCCTGAAATGGAATGAGGCTACAGTGAAGTCCGTAAAATTAAATCAAATCAAATATTTATTGATTAAATAATACAAAAGAGGATTGTAATCAATACACAATACAAAATAACATCGAACAAGAAACAAATATTTACAAATATTAGTTATATTGTGAAAAAAATAATAACTAGATTTGCAATTGCAAGCAATAGCCGATGTCACCCCTAGACAACAGATTCGATGATCCCATCTTGTTCGCAACCTCAAAATCTACCTAGAAATCAATATTCGTTGAATTCTGACAAAGTTGAAATTTTTTGACTTATTTTGGCGGCCATCTTGGAAATGGTGACCATTTTGAAATTTTTTTTCGCAAAATATTTTCTCCTAATGTTGTTCTAACTTCATACCAAGTTCATCCATTTCATTACATCAAGCCATTTCAAAATAATCCTTCGGACAAAAATTATTGGAAGAATAATAATAATAGAAGAATAATAATCAGAAGAAACGTAGAATAACAACATGTCGCCCCGACTACGTCTGGGGTGACATAACAAGTGCTTATTATAGTTATGGTTATGGCTGAAGAGGCTGAAGGAACATATATAAACTTTTACACAACCATTTCTCATTTCTTATTCTGTATAGTTTATACTTACACCTTCCATGCAATACTTATTAATATCATAAGGCCAAATTAAAATATTGTTTGTTTCCCCTTACCCTACCGACCCTAAAAAATTGCCCTAATCAAATAATTTTATTGACTTTTCAGAGTAAACCATCATTTTTTTACTCAAATTTGGATAAAACAGTGATTCTCAAAATTGTGACCCACATCGTAATATGACTGTCCTTGGTTAAAAAAATTGTAAAAAATACTTTTCTTTTATAAACAAAACGTTATTTTGATTTGTCACACATCTGAAGAAAACAAATTAACCAACAGTAGCATGACACTATCAACAATTTTGGCACAAGCTGGATTTAAACAACCAAATTTTAACTAAAATTCCATGTCGCTAGCAGAATTTAATTTTGGGTTTGACGTCGTAATTATTGAAACCGGGTTTTTGATATTTTACAACTAACTTTTAAGACGGAAGCCACTTTGTTTTTTAGTGTATGCAACTAGAAACAGACACCTTAAAGTATAAAACTTTGAAAATTTACTATTCAAGCTGTCGCTAATTTTGTATTAACAAGCGTTACCGAGAAAGCAATGCGCACAAA
>MJUU01009995.1:47346-80531 GCA_002080025.1 Modiolus philippinarum | reverse complement strand
CCCCCCCCCATAAAAATCAAACGGTTGCTCCCTAAGAGAGTGAATATGATGCTACCAATAAATTCTACAAATGTTCTGATTAGGCAGGTTTATTTGCGTATTTTGTAAAATCTTTTGACGGTTTATTGATTGTTGAGTGAGTTCATGTACTGTATACGAAATCTAACATAAATTCAATAATTGAAAACGTTGTACGAAAGTCACAATAAATTCAATATATATACGAAATTCACAATAAATTCAATATATATGAAATCCACAAAATTCTATACGTATAATCAGAAGTCCATTATTAATGGACTTCTGGTATAATTGAAAAAAGGTTTACGAAATCTGAAATATATTCAGTGACTGAAAAAGAAATTGAAATCTACAATGTATAGTTCATATTTTTCAATCAGAATTTCAGTGATTGGGTTTTACTTTTCATTGTTGGAGTTCAAGGACAACTGAGAATGTTTACGCTAGACGACACTGTAAAAGATATGAAATACATGGGTTGTAAGTATTTTAATCAGAAATTTATTCCACTTTTGGAGATCATCGTTGCGGATAATTCGAATAATTAAATCCATATCCGTATCCGATTTTTTCCTTCTTGCCTCCTTGGTACAAACGCTCCGGAGCACCCGATTATTTCTGGTGTGGATTCACTGTTTTATTTTTGTTGAGTCGTTTGTGTTCACTTCAGAACCCTATTTGTTTTGTTTTTATTTAATTTTCTTTCCATTTATTTTTAGAACTTCGTTGCTTCGATATTTGTTTTGCGATGTTTATACATATTGAAGGCCAACGGGGCAAAATTTTTTAATTAATGTATTGCAACATTATTTTGACAAAATATTAATATTGCAACAATTCTTTCCTTGAAAACCTTGAAGGGAAAAATGTGAAGAAGTTAAAATGTTGATCTTCTATTGGGTCATTTTTGCTTGTTTGTTTCGCAGATTTAACAGCTTCCTATGATCTACCCATTTCAGATGTTTTTACAAACTTTTCATGTACCCTCGCTTCGTAGAAAAGTGTCTTGTTTCTCTTTCCTTTGTCAGCCGAGAACTGCTTTCAGCACATTTGTCAAAACTAATTACAAGTTTTGTATGTGTAGGCGATAATAATTATATATCATGAATATTCACTTGAATTCCGTCAGTTTAATAGGTGAACATCGATCACATGGTTGCAATTCCCATGAAAAACATTGGACCACATGTTCACGTGGCGGATGAATTTGTAAAATAAAATAGAATCCCATTGTACATGAATTACTTTCCTATAAATAAAATTGTTTTTATATTTAGGTTTTAAAATGTAAGTATAAGAAATGAATGCATTATTTTGAAGTTTCATTGGAGTATGAAAGTGTTGACCGAAGCAAATTTTCAACATGAAGCGCGGAATGCATTATATTGAAGTTTCATTGGGGTATGAAAGTGTTGACCGAAGCAAATTTTTAATGAAGCGCGGTAGCGCTTCATGTTGAAAATTTGCTTCGGTCAACACTTTCATACTCCAATGAAACTTCAAAATAATGCATTTAATTCTTAATTGTGTGATGAGTTCCAGGTTTTTATGATGCCTATACTGTTACCTCTTGTTTTTTTTCCACCAATTTCCTTGATTCATAATCTATGGAGGTTCAAAATATTCCTGAAACATTTCATAATTGGTTTGAAGCTTATGTAAGATTTGTTGTACTGTGCTTCCCCTTTCCAGCTTCATCATCGACTCATTTATACTCTTGTGTGTTGCTCAGGACTTTCGTTCCATGTTGATTGATCGGTTTGTGTTTGTAGAATCGATTTTGTATTTGATTTAACGTTTTTTACACTCTACTACTTCCTCGTTCAAGGTTCATCAATCATCTTTTTTTAAGGTTGCAAATATGCTGAAATGTGGCAGTTCTCTCTCTGGTCATATGAAAATTTATTTAATTTTTCAAAGATTTCTCGGTTTGAATGAAGTAATAATTTAATGTATTGTGTGTGGGTTTTGGTATGTCAAGTTGTACCGTTCCTCCCGTCCCACTGCAGATGGCTAATATGCACCAAAATGCTGTTTTGCAGCAATGTGCGACTGTGAAAACTATTAAATATTTTTACAATCTGCTCTAAGTTGACCGACAAAGCACACAACCTAGCTTACAGCATTTGCCATTCAGTGTAGGTACGCCAAACAAAATGGTCAGACATGGGAACAAAAGACACGCCGGCTAGGGAAAGTACTCATACTCTCATCTGTTATTCTGGTTATTCACAATTTCGGGTCCAGTGAAAGTCATGTCGTGTATGAAACAATTCCTCAATATTATACCACACTTAAGGAAGTTCGAGTCTCAGAAAATTTGTAATTTTAATGAAAACTCAGATGTCAGTATTTTGGCGGGAAACAATTCTATTAAGAATTTTCCTTCATTTCCCATTAGCTATTTATATGCACTAGAATATATGAATATATATTAGAAGTTCAGTATATTTTGTACATGGATATGGAATGCCTCTGAAAACTGAAGCGCATACTACCTTAAAATGATATGGATTTTTTCAGCTTCCAAAATAAAATCGTCCTCGTTTTTTTTTCAGCCTCCACAATAAAATCTTCCTCTTGTGGTCTTGAAATAGGAAAAGACTCAACGTTTGCATCAGGGTTTGTTGGCTATGTCGAATCGGTAAGTGCAAACCTTGAAAATCAGTTCTTATACGACAGCAAAAATGTTTGCGGTCGTATAATGGTATGGTGCTGTCGTCGTCGTCGTTGTCGTCATCGTCTGTGGACACTTTTGTTTTTGGTCAATAACTTTATTTAAGAAATAGATTATTGCAATCGGGCTCTATGCGAATTAGAACATGGGCAGACCTTATATTTGTCAGTATTTTATACCGAGCGATATCGAGTTATAAAATGAATACAAATATCAGGTCTGACCATGTTCTAATTCGCATAGAGCCCAATTGCAATAATCTATTTCGATTCTAATTTATTTAACAAGAGTTTTGAACATTCGAAGCGGCTCTTAAAGAGCAATATTGGGTTTTGCACTAGAATTGAAATATGTTGGAAATAAGCCTCGAACTTTAAAATGTGAAAATTTAACTATCGAGATGTGAGAAATTAAATCGTAATAAACCGGAAAACACTGTTAGAGATTTTTTCTCTAATTCCTATTGAATTTGTTTGACGTAAAGCGATCTCCGTAGTCTCCAGTCTCAAGTATGCCGCCATTTTGTTGCTATCATAGTTGCTATGTGTATCATTGCGCCTTTCATTGAAAGGGGTGTCAAGTGTAATATTTTTTATAAAAATGTCATATTATCAATAAATTGAGATATCTTAGTCATAAAAATGCAAAAATCGTTTTGCTAGATAAAGGTGTAAATTTCATCAACATCCGGTTGCACTATTTCTACAAACTGACACTGATTGACCAATCAACAAGTGAGATCAATTTCTGAACATGTTGATTATTAATTTCATCTAACATTATTTGGGAAGTATTTATTTTGAACAAGAATTAGAGAAAACTGCATACAAACAAACATAAATGAACATTGAGAAATCTATATTCGTTTTTTTATTAATACAAGTGGCTCATAAGCTTATGGATTAATACAAATAATCTGTTATAAAACATATAAAATACGGATATTTTAAAATCAATGCGGGTATAGGTGTGAGCTGGTTGCATATCTGATTTATGTGACTTAGTTATGTTATTTTTGAAGCCAAAAGAAAAGAAAAGAAATAAATCTCATATTTATAATTTCATTAACGTTGAAAAATTAAAAAAAACTTATATTTAAATGGTAGAGCATGATATGCAACATAGATAAGATTTCATAACAACAACACATTCCTCGCTAGGTTACGATTACGTCAATTTCAGTTCCGAGTCTTGTAAATTTCTATTATTGTCAATATTTGATGTGGATTTTTGGGTGATTCATTATTTAAAACTTTATTTACGCAAAATAAAATGAATGTTGAGTGAATAAAATGTGACATTATACATTACGAATGTCCTGTCGTAAAAAAAATATACGCATGTGCTAAAAAATATTGTTGGAATTAGAACATAGCTTTGTTCCCAATGCGAAAGAAGAGAGTCATATTAGAATTCCAGTTAATCAATCCTTATGAAATTTTTACACAATGTTCTTTAGCCTTGGATTAGTTTTGGTCATTGTGACCCCACCCGTTTTCAAAAAAGGGGCCAAAAGGGTTAAATTGGATGTTTTCACAAATATGGCTGTAGAATCTTCATTATTTATCGGATTTTGATGTGGTTTCTTTCAATGTGCTGCTTCGGAAATTTCCCATCAAAGGTGTGCAACAGATTTTAAGTGGCATGTACTGCTCATGAGATAAATGGGCCCAAAATGGGCGAATTTAAAAAAATTATATTTTTTCAATTTTTAGTCCGATTATTTTGGTGCAGTTTTTTGCAAGGTTTCCTTATAAAAAAATAACAGTGCGCTTCACCATCAGATTTGTTGATAACTTGTTTCCTTTCCAAGATATGAGGGGCCAAAATTGCAAGAATGCGGAATACCTAAAAAAAAATTTTTCATCTGATTTCAATGGGATTTTTTTTTCTTTAGATTCTTCTCAGTAAGCATTCAGTAGTATGTCAACGGATTTGGCGTAGCTCTTACCATTTCTTGACTATTAGGGGTCAAAAGGGCCATAATTGCAATATAAGAAATATATGAAATCTTTATTTTCATCATATTTTGATGAGATTTTTTTCTTTCGATTCTTCTCATTTTAGGTATTCAGTAGTATGTCAACAGATTTGGTGTAGCTCTTACTGTTTCCGTGCTACAATGTATAAGAGGTCAAAGGGGCCAAAATTGAAATTATAAGAAATATGTGAATTTTATTTTTCATCAGATTTTGACGGGATTTTTTTTTTCTTTGATTCCTCTCATTGTAAGTTTCAGTAGTATGCCGACTGGTGTAGCTCTTACCATAACCGAGCTATAAGTGGTCAAAGGGGCCAAAATTTCAATTATTAGAAATATGTGAAATCTTTACTTTTCACTGTATTTCAATCCGATTTTTTTTCTTTGGATTTCTCTTGATGTAAGCTTTTAGTTGGTAGTCAACAGGTTTTGCTCACCTCTTATGATATCCTATTAATAACGGATTGAAAGGGCTTATTTTTATTTTAAGTGTGTCAAGATCTTTATTGTGTCCATCAAATTACTGTATCCACATTCATTTTAATTTACACTTGTTCAAATTTCAGTGGTCGACATGCTGCGGTCGTATCATGCTGCGCTCGGCGTAGCCCTTTAGTAAATCTATATGAAAACGAAAGTAAATGGGGTAAATGTCAAAGAGACAACATCCCATCTCCAGGTTAAAACGACCCAAAACAAACCATCAAGGGGTCACCGTACGGTCTTCAACACAGTGAGGAACCTCACACCATAAAGCAAGCACTTAATGGCCCAAAAAAGTAAAAAAAGGTGAATAAATCGTGGCAGTCCATATGAAGACGCCATTCATTTCTTCATCGAATGTCCGAAATATAATGAAGCACGGCGCGATCTTCTTTCAGGTCTACAGTCTTTT
Organism: Modiolus philippinarum; assembly: GCA_002080025.1. Taxonomy (NCBI): domain Eukaryota; kingdom Metazoa; phylum Mollusca; class Bivalvia; order Mytilida; family Modiolidae; genus Modiolus; species Modiolus philippinarum. The sequence continues at coordinate 74,957 of MJUU01009995.1, read as the reverse complement.
AATGTTACGATACAACTTATTCTAGCGGGGGATGAATCTCTGTAAATGATGAAAATTGTTTTATTTTTACTCTAGTGCATACTTATATAAGAAGAACTCAACGGTTTTAATTTTGTCATGATTCTCCATAAATATGTACACTCCTCTTTCTTTCTTTCTTTCTTTCTTTTCTTTATTTAATTTATTATTTCAAATGTTACCACATAATAGTGACTTAATTGTGTTTTTGAAAATGTATGTTTAGCTTATGTCGCCATTTATATTATGTATATATATATTATATTGTATGGGAGAGGACGTTACATTATGTTGTATAACTTTTGTCCAATCCCTTTTGCAAACTATTTTTGCGAATAAAATATGTTTAATGTAATGTAATAAATCAATGGAAACAAACCACACCCATAACTCGAATATTAAGAAAGTAAAATTTTGTAAGTAGACAAGGACAAGTAAATGACCAACATATTCCTGACTTGTGACTATGCCTTTGACTAACACTGGGTATAAGAGGTCAGAACATTTGTCAACATCATAATTAAAAATGATTACAAACTGTACTTTTTTGTTGTCGTTTAGTAGTGTTGAATGGAAAAAATGAAAGGATATGGAGTGAATGTAATGTGACAAAAAAGCACACGATACATAAAAAACTCCAGTTTATCAAGGACAGGGCTTTTATTCCTGTCTACATCTTGATGTCGCCTGAGGGTCTTCAACCAGAGGCGAACAATATTCACCCCCTCAAGTGTATGTTTGAACCCGAGTGTGAAAATTATTATTATAAGGCAGTTCTTTCATACTAGGCAGTCGCAGTATTGTTTCATTTCACTTTTTTGTAAAGTTTATTGAAATGAACTTTTTATTGATTCTTGGTGTATGGAAAACGATGAAAGCCGTCTTTTATAATAATAATAACTTATTGCAAAATCACACCCTTGGGGTCAAAGCAATAGAAAACATATATATACAACATAAACACAAGAATTACAAAATAAACTAAAAAACATAAACTGCAATATAATTCAGTTTGGCTCTTTGACCGGTTTGGACCCTATTTCAATTCTAATGATTGTTTTATAAAGGTGCATACAGCCGATAAAAGGGTTATGTCTGGAGTTGAAATGTATTTAAGTTTTTCGAAAGAAGATATATCTTTAAATTCAGAGTGTTCATTTACAAAAATTTCAAAAAGTTTAGGTCTGTAAGTCTCATTCATTGTACAGTTTAAAAAGAAATGGGCTTTAGTTTAGGTCTGTAAGTCTCATTAATTGTACAGTTTAAAAAGAAATGGGCTTTATCTTCAATATTATTACATTTTTGACACAATCTTTGTTCCCTTGGTAATTTTTTTTGTATTTTATGAAAAGTAAAATGTGCTAGTAATTCTTCATCTTTATAGCACTTAATTTCAAAATAGGGAAACGAAACGCATATCCATCGATCACGGCATTTCACTCCTTGAGTATTTGTTTATCTTCTACAGAGCAGGTCTAAAACTGAAATATGCTTTCACTAATTTCTAGCAAATTTAACCAACGCCTGACCGATTTGAAAAATATATAATCTATCCTTTCAAGTCGTTGATTATCATAGTTCTACTGTCGAAAGGATTAAACTTTAAAAGTTCGAGCCTTAGCGAGAACTTTTATGTTGATCCCCTTGAGACAGTAGAACTATGATAATCTACGACTTGCAAATGATAGATTTCATTTCTCTTATTCTAAAATTAATTACATTTTCATGTGTTTTAGTTTCTATCCCATCGCGGGCCTCGACAATCAATACTGTGACGTCACCGGCGGATATGAAATGTACATTGCATGGAAATCAACAAAAGCAAATCGATCATATGTGATTCAAGATAAATAAACAATGTATGTTTTGAGTAAATATGTTTTACATTGATTTATACTCGAAATAAATTTATTTAAGGTATATTTTGATATTTGAAGAAAAGTTCGTGACCTTTTCAATATCCAATGAAATCGCGAGATCAATTAACTCATATGTTGGAGAACATTTTGATCTCCCATGCTTTGAAATTGACGAGAACAGCATAAGAATTAGAGAAAAATATTTCTCGTCTCTAGTGAGAGAACAACTCGCGTGGAATTTCCCGCCAAATCTATTCGGAACAAAATCCTCGGTCGTTGACATTATGTCATTAGAGAAACATTTTCTACAACTTAAACACGTTAATTATGGAATTTCTCGTATCTTGTTAAATAAATATCGGCAAGCCTCATTTTCAAACATTTAAAATTTATTTAACTCGATGTGAGAAATTTCATAATCAACTTAGTTCTCGTTGTAGAAACTATATGTCATCTTTTGAGATTGTATGAAACAATAACCACAATATGTTCCTGTACATCTTATCTTTTTGAATGAATGCAATAACAATAAAAATATTTAATAATCGTCTTTTGCGTTTTGCAGATTGAATTCTTCAATTGTTTTGAGAAGTAGATGGCGTACTTACATAGAACCCCAGTGACTGTGATTATTTCCTTGAATTCCTGCAATATTCTGTCTTTGAATATTTGTTTATGTTGTAAATATCTTCATATTAAAATAAATTATTTTGACATTTTATCTAGTTTCTATGACAAATGCAAATTGTATGATTAACCTATTATTTCACATGATATAAATGGCTTCTAATATACAATTATAGCCTATTGATGAGGTCAATGCAGAAATTTATTGACATGAGAAATGGATATTGACCGAGGACGAACTCCGAGTGTCAATATACTTTTCTCATGTCAATGAATTTCTGCATTGACCGAATTCAATAGGCTACAATTGTTTTATTATTTTCCATGTTTTCCAAGTGTTATTTTTTTACAGCTTTTATAGATCAATGAATTTCCTCACAAATTTCAAAACAACGACATGAATCCTACAACTATGCATAAAATTCTCATTGAATAATAAAATTCTAATTAGTAGAACTAGAAATTGACACATACCGTCTTATACAACATAAAAACAGCAGATCAGTATTTCAAAATAAAGTTTTTGCCAACAGTGTTCCTTATTTTTGTATTGTTTGCTTTTGTTCATTTTCAGAGTTTTTTAACTGAAAGTAGGTGGGATCAAATAAATATAGACTAGACTAACAAATCATATGTAAGAAAATGTTATTTTTAATCATTTAATTTTAATTATCCATCTTTATTACAAGTCAGTTCGGCTTCAACTTGGTTGTTAAACTGCTGATCTATTTTTAGCACGAAGTCAATACGTAAAGTCAATTCCACGTTTTATTGACTACTCTTAGAAATATACATAATCATGTGACCACCTTTTAACAAATCGCAGCACTCTAATAATATATGAAAATAATTAATTGCAGGATTAGACAAAGAACTACATGTAACTTAACGATAGCACGAAATAACCAAAATAACTTGCAAAGTTTGATTGTACGGAGATAAAATTTGATAGGGAGCCCTATTAATTAATATTATATGTTATTCAGGTTTCAGACGGGGTATATAGCGTGACATACCCTGGATGTTTAGTTATATTTCCTGCGGCGAAGTCGGAGGAAATATAGTAAACATCCAGGGTATGTCACGCTATATACCCCGTCTGTAACCTGAATTACCTTTATATTCCGATGAACAGCCCTTGTGAAATGAAATCTGCGAAAAATGTTACTCTTATCAATTTCACAATGTTGTTTTTGTTTTCACGTAATGACGTTGTCAATTTCCATGACAACTTATATTACCTGGCAGTTTTCCGAAAATATGTTGACATTCAAGGAACGTCATCCAATCAAAAGCAGGCTTATATACTCATGTCGCAATCTGGGATGCTCATAACTCTGTTTCGATGTGTAGAGTACCCAAATGATTGATTGATTGATTGATTGCTAAATATCTAACAATGCTACACCCATGTTTCTCTTTGCTTAAACGGGACTTTTGGGTCGTGTTCATCCGGAAACAAATCTATTATTATACGACAGAAATCAATACATCAGTACATTGAGAGGGAATCACTAATTAATGAACACTGTTGAGCTAAGGGTAATTTATATTTAATCAGTTTGTAGCACTTCGGGTTGATTGTTTTTTTCTTTGTTGTTTTTTTTTCGTCAATTAAAATTTAGTTAAATAATTGTCATTAGTACACTTCAATTTCATAAATAGCTTGTTTTATATGGTCTTACAAATTTATTTCAATAAATCATTAATCCAGGTCCCGGGATCCATGCAGTTATCCTTCTTACTGGTATTTTAGAAGATCGTTTCCGCCTTCGATTACACGAGAGTTCCTATCGCAGTCCTGTATTGATGTTGGATCGTCAAGCAACATCAAATAACTGGCAAAGTGTTTTTTTTTTCAGCTCTGCTGTCATCCGTTGCCAGCAAAAAGACCACAATAAAAACAGCCTCAGGGCTCATAGAGTCAAATACCATAATTAAACGGTGAGATGTGGGTACTATAAACACAATGGTCAGAATAAACTCTGCACGAATTTTGTATACTCGTCCTACTACATGTACTTGACACCATTCATTATTGGAGTGGGTAACAAATTATAGTAATTAAATCATTATTATTATGTAACTGCTCGTCAATTAATTACGGTACACAAATGTGTTTTCAATATTGGCCTATAGTAAGATATAATGCCAAGTGTTTGTTCCTCCCGCAACACAGGAATGTGGTGACTGATTATACGAGACAATAAGTAATACGATTACTGGCACATTTACACCTTTTTGTCCATATTTTTTGTAAGATGGTATGAATCGTGTATGGTGTGTTGTTAAAAGTGCAAATAAGTTATTTTTATACTTTGTCTTCGTTGCAACATATAAAGTTCTTACTTTACAAACCACATTACATCAAGAATAGAAAACTTCAAGTCTAATTACCTTCTACTTGTCGATGGATATTTTTCTCCTTTATGGGCCTTTGAAACGACAAACGATAAAAACGATGTTTATTTCGCTGAACTTGATTACTCTTTATTCAGGGGCCGACTCCGACCTGCCGTTGGGTGTGGGGTTTTCTCACCGTTCATTGAAGATCTTATGGTGGCTTTGAGTTGTTATTACTCCCCTTTGGGTCGTTGTCTCTTTGACACATTCCCCGTTTCCCTTCTTTTTTCTAAAATTGCAATTTTTATTTTCTAAACATCATTTAGTTCTGTAGGCAGGTGGTTTAGTTTCCTTAACATATCTTGTTTATTGTACATCTTGATCAATGTTTTATATACCACTAGACCTGTAGCTATACAGGATATAATAATCCAAATCTGAATCTCATGGGTATCACCAACAACGAAAATTTGTGTTGAGTAACATCATTACTAACAAAATTTGGTCTCGAAACTTTCCCTTGGACCGAGAAATGATGAAATTGAAGATTTTACAGTCACAAAATCAAATGGTTGATCAGTATGAAAAAGAAAGGAAATGGGGTAAATGTCAAGGAGACAACATCCCATATCCAGGTTAAAACGACCCCAAAAACAAAGCATACAGTTTTTTTTCAGATGTGTTTTTCTATTTCTTTTTGGTATTTTTCGCTCCTCTAAGTTAGCATTTTAGAGCACTCCAAAAGCTGCAAAACAGATTTGAAACTAGAGACGTTCAATGACAATGACAGAAAGTTTAAAACTGTTTTAGGTTTGGTCTTTAGAACCTGTCTGAAATGACATACATTTTCGAAATGGACACACAGACTACTTAAATAAACTGCTCTTCAGTATTTAAATAATGTTTGCTTTCAATCTAAATAGATGTATTGAACGGAAACTATGCAAAATACATGAACAGAACTGTAATGAAAAACAAGAGTATTTTGTTCACATTTTGTCATTTTCATGGAGAAAAAAATCCTTTTCTCATGGTGTTGTATAAACAAGTGTATAGTTACAAAAACATTTTCAATCTAAAATTTTAAGTTGTCCGTCGCTTTTTTTCCCACAAAACTTTTAATTTCCAAGGGGCATAACTCTAGAACTCCTTTGACCTTTGACTCAAAATCCATCTTGATATGAGTTATGTGGTGAACAACTTGCATGCCCTGTTTGCAGACTAAAGATACGTTATTTCGTTCACAGGTTATGAGTCGGAAACCTCCGTGGGAAGGACAGACTGACGTACGGACGTACACACGACTTAAGGTATCTCATAATACCTCACCACTGAGTGTGGCAGGGTATCAAAATGAAGGGTAAACAGAAAAAGGAAAATCCCTCAGCAAGGGGCTGCATTATACTTCAATGCTTTTTGAACTTTTCCTTAAATTTCAGTGTATTTGTAAACATGTTACCAGATATAATTCCCTGTATATACATATAGCATTATTGTTTCAGACGTTAAGCACCACAACTGCACCACTTCACTCGATATATAATTTTTCCTCTTCTTTTTCACAACTGCCTACTACTTCTCCCACCCCCTCTCGAAGAATCACAATTCGATTTTTTACTCCAGTCAAAATATATTACAGGTGATGTGAAATGAAAAAACGGATTTGCGCTTCGTAAAATTAAAGAAAATGTGAAAGTGACCACATCATTGCGTTATAAAATGTAAATAAATATCGAAATGAAAACTGAAGCAGCAATAATAAAAACCATAAATTCAGAATATATTGCAATACAAGGATCAGAGAGAGTCCACATATATGTACAGTTATATGACATGAGTGAGTTCGCAAAGCAAAATTTCCGTGTGCATTTCAAGTAAAAAAGATCACTCTTTAAAAGATTTTCTAGAATTTATTTGTTGTCCGATGTTATAATTTTTATACTGCTAAAGAAGGCTCAACCAACAGCTTCTCTCCATAATATAGAAAAAATTTTATGTTCAATTGTTTTCTTATTGTGATTTTTTTTATACGGGTTGAATTTTTTAGCGTCACAATTTATTCTATAATATATAGCAAATCTTGACGGTGTGAATTTGTAGACATTGTTAAATCGTTACAAAATGGAAACTGTAGAGCATAAAATTATTTAAGAAATAATTCATGGGCGCCGGTGGTTTGTTGGAGATTTACATATGGGTGGCCATTATTTTCGTTAATATTTTACCCAGAGCGTACAAACCACCGGCGAACATGAATTATTTCGATTCTAATAGAACATTTTATGATCTGGACGGACCTATAGTGTACACGGTAATGACAGCCATTACATAAGATTTTCTGACGTTTTTGTGCACAAAACATATGACGTCGTCTATTTCAGCGTAGAGACTGTTGTGACGTCCTTCATAATGTTATCGGAGATTTTCATATGGCTAGTCGTCATGGTTTCCATTGTTCTCATATTAGAATTATAATTTACACGAAGAAGCTGTTGGTCAAGTTCTTTTCAGCAGTATTAGAATTATACAATTTGGACGAGAAATGAATTCTAGTGAATGTTTTGAACAGTGAACGTTTTTACTTGAAATGCACAGGGAAATTTTGCTATGCGAACTCACTCATGTCATATTACTGTACACAAATAACAAAATACAGAAATTATTGTAAATTTCGTTTCTTCATAGAGCCATTCCGACACCAATGTCTCTTCAGTGCAAATCAAACCAGACGTGACGAGGAGAAGGACGAAACAAACAAGACTATAATACAAACGCCACAAAAAAGCACTATAGCGTGAACACATGAAAAACAGAAGTGTCATCATGTGCTCTGGAAGGGTAAAGATGACCTGCATCACATGAGGCATCCGTCATATTGTATGTGAAAAGTCCTGTGTAACGTCACTGATTTCGGTATGTGTCAATCAAGTAATGACTCAGTATGTATTGGAGAGTGTCCATCCTCATTTATAACGATATTTTGAATAACAAAATACCGAAGTTACTGTTAATTTATTATGTGCATTTCGACAAATTATGTCCCATTATGTCAAACCAAAACATTGTGAGTGAGCTGCTAGAGTTAAGTGTACACTTAGATAAGTTCCAGCCCCTCACCTCCCTTCAGATAGATTGCACTTAATGTAACCGAGTTTTGAAGCCATTTTGTACGCTCAGTCGCTATATAAATGTTCTGTCGCATTTTTTTAAAAATAATTCCAAATATAATTGTAACGTCCATTTTCTTTGCTCAGCGTCATCAAAATCAAACGAAATAGCATTTAGATAATTCTAAAAATAGATAATTCCGTTTTTAGATTAATCCGCTCTGCGACAATATAGGAATTATTCAGTTTGTGAGTGAGCTGCTGGAGTTTAGCGTACACTTAGATAATTTCCTAAAACACAGTGTTTAATCCTAAAGCAGTTTCATGATAATAAAATCAAAGAATTGAAATCAAACTGCCATTATTTTGTATTTTTCCATGTTTCTGAACTGTTGATTTATGTTAAGAAGTGTCTTTTGTTCATTCCATTTATCTTTCTAGTGCTTTGTCCCACAAATTTTGATATATATATTTGGATTGTAGTTCTTATCATTGTAAGGCAATGTTTAGTGCATTTGGCTGCCTTGGTTTTTTTTTTTTTTTTTTTTTGAGCTTTACGCCTACAATTCTGATTCTATTTCAATCTCGGTTATAACTAGCCGTTGCAAGGGTATATGTGTTGTCTATTTGTTCAAAGGTGCACATAATTTTGCTACCCATGGAAATTCCATACAACAAATTGCCATGGCCGACAAAAATATCATCCAGTGGCGAATATATCGTCTCGTCGTTTACCTTGTTCTTTTACTTGGACTGACTTAAATGCATTGAGTGTTAACATATATTATCACCGCACTTTCAAATAAAGTTTCGGGGATTATCTTTACTTCAATCATCCGTTCGTTACGCCTTTCTTTTGAAATGAACTCTTCCTACATTTTTGGATTTAGGAATTTGATTTGTGTTGTAGAATTGATGAACAAAGTTTGAAGATGCGCAATAAGCCTTCGGCGGATTTCTAGTTTTAGTCCAAATGGAAAAAACACCCAAAGAGGTCAATTTTACATCTTACATGTGACTCGAACTCTTCCACATTTTTTTTATTTAGGAATCTGGTTTTTATGTAGAATTGTAGCAAATAGTCTGTAGATGTGCAATAAGGATTTTGGATTTGGATTCCGGTTCCAACTTTTGTAAATTTGCTGAAAGTGTCAGAGACCAAAAAATGTTGGCATACAATCATAGTCAATTGTTTTGGTACCAGACATATGGTTCCAATTTTGGCATGTTTTTTTTTTTTTTTTTGGAAAATCTCTGAGACCAACCATTTTTGGAATTCTGTTTGGCAATCATGCAGTTGAATTAGTGTAGTGAAATAAATTATTTCCTATGATTGGACTGCAAAAGTTTTAATTCCAATTTGGTATATCCACTAAAACTCTAAAGGACAGGGTATTTGGGAATTCTAGCTAGCAACCATACATTTCGGATACAATTAAGTGAAATAAATCATTTCCAATACTTTGATTGTAAAAAATTGTCAAATTTTGGTAAAATTCCACAAACTCTCAAAGAATTAGTATTTTTTAGAATTCTACATAGAAACCATACTTTTTGAGTACCGGTATATTTGATCATAATCAGTCATTTTTTTTTAACTCTAATAGACAGGGTATTTTTGAAATTTTACCTAGCACCCATACAGGGCAGAATAAAAAAAATCTGCGTTTCCGGTAACCCGACCGACCCTAGATTTTTGGGGCTAAAAATGACTACCCTAAAAATAATTTGGCAATTTTTAAAGAAGCACTGTTAAAGTCCAGAAGTTACTCTCTATATGTCTATGTAAAAAGTTTTAAAAAAATACAAAAAAGCCTACCTACCGACCCCAATTTTGAAGAGTATGCTACCGGAAACCCAGGTATTTTTTAGGCCAAATTTGAATTCGTTTTTGGATGGCAAAAATCTTGGACAAGGACGCGAAGGATTTAACTAGCAAAGCTCTGGAATGGTTGTCGTTTCTAACAGCCACATCTACATGTAGCCAGTTCTAAATGCAGTTATCAAGAAATTCATTATGATTTATCATTGGCGGATCCAGATTGGGTTCCGGGGGTTGGAACCCCACTTTTTTCTGGACAAACATGTATTTTTTTTAAAGAATATCCTGATGTTTTATTAAGAAATACCCCCTTTAAATTTTCGCCTCGCTCCGCTCGGCAAAATTTCCTTTCACTTCCAATTAGAACTCCCCTTTTCTAATTGCCTGGATCCGCGCCTGAATTTACAGCCAAAAAAGTTTTGAAATAAAATGAAATAGTCTTCTAAAAAGTAGACACATAAAAATTTCTCTGATAAAAGTATAATGTGCTCTTAATGTACCCGAGTTTTGATGCCAGTTTGTACACTCGCAAAATAAATGTTCTGTGGCAAATGAACGGAAAATAGCCTGGTGTAATAAAATAATATAAATGCACAATTTTCTTGAAATAAACGGCTGCGATTTAATGAAGAAGATGCAGGTTTGCTCTGATAATGGCGATAAGATGATTAGAATGATCGTAAGAAATACCATCTCATTCACATACAGAATTAATTAGTAAACAAATGATTTTATCATCAGAAGGATTATATAGTTGTTAATTATATATGATAAGCAAATTGTATGTGTACACACTCAAAGAAACATATTAACATATTACATGTTATCTCCGTATCTCAGAAAGAACTGTTATACCGTTTAACACAACTGTAAATCTGCTGTCTGTCATAACGTCATGCCAAATATGGGGCGCATGTGATCACGATCATTGTGTAGGGCATGGTGTAAATACACAGCATTGTGTAAAAACATTGTGACAAATCATCTTCGATTGCCCTTCCCCTCGGAACTCAGCTTTTTCACACACCTTTTCCGCCTTCTTTTGCTGTTTCTATTACAATAAGAAAGTAAAACATTCTTATGACCTAAAATAATTCTATGATTGTTTTTCATGCCATAATGTCTTCATTTTGTCAACAGTTTATAAAAGCAAATGGGGAAAACATTTGCAGACTTAGTCCTTTATCCTTTATTTACAAATAATTTATTGCTTTATTCCACGTGCTTTATGTAATCAATTTGTAATTAAAGCAATTCATTAATTGTGACAGTCTTTGTATTACATTAAATGCATATTTTTGGGTTTTGAAACATCAAACGAAAATCTTAATAAACCTTTAAAATTCTAAACAAATTAAAGAATCTATAGCGGCAATTTGATTTGTATCATCACGAGCAATACACAAATCAGAAGTCTGTAAGCTATTAGAAATATGATCCGTCAATCAAAGAAAAAGTGTGTATCTGCTGTTGTATTCGGCCATCTTTGGTGTATTGCGTGTGACGTCATCGTGATAGGTATGCACAGATTGCTCTAAAGCTAGGTACTTTTCACTTTCGTAGCGCCCTTGTAGAAGCCCGGTTGTGTGAGGAGCAGCTTGAAGGTCGATTGACCCGGATTTCATTGTTATTGTAGAGGTTTAAAAACACACAAACTGTAAGTACTCGATTTCTTTTTATCTATTTATCTGAAAAAATTAAAATTTTGACAGAATTTTGACGTTTTTTGCAAATATCGAAATACTGATGCATGACTTGCTTTAAACGGTTTGGATGGACTAACAATCGTTCCCGAACGAAAGCAAATGGACGACTGGACATTTTCTGTGGCCTTGAGATGCTTTTTATATGAAGTCTTCGAGTGAAATCTGACACGAAACAAGAAGTGTTGATTAGGCCAGTGGCTATTGAGCTGAATTAGCATAATTTTATGGAGAGTTAATGAAGACGATATCCAACTGTGACTTACTTGTTCTGTGATATAATATGATGATGTCTAATCATGGATATATGACACCGGAATATCACACAGATGTCCGACCACAGTATCCGACATATTGAAAACCCATAGGGAGTTAATTTTCTACCCGGATATCGGACATATGGTGATATCTGCCAACATATACGTCTCCTTTTTCGGATTTCTTTGTCGTAAACAATAAAAAGGTTTTATGCTTTCATCCCAACCGGCGAGAATGTGCCGGCTTGTATATAGTGATCGACATTCGTTTTGTCCGTTCAGTCCGTCAGTATTTTGTTTTTATGGTTTTACACTTACACTGATTTTTTACTTTAAATTTATACATTAATTTTGTTTCAAACGATTAATTTTGGACTAACTTTATTCACAGATGCACATATATGCCCCAACGGGCTAATCGCATGAACACAAACGAACAAATATTTTGTATAAAAAGAACCAATACATTATACAGTTGACTTTTAATTACATGCATTTAAAGAACGTAAATTGAAGATTTATTACAACCAGAATGGGTCGTACATAATTTCATAGGTTTCATTCAAGGGGTGTCGGATATAAATAAGTATATATAAATATTTTGTAAATATATTGAAGTAGTCATGCTGCCCTTGTTTTCGTTTTAGCAACATATGCCAAAGAGGTCTCATTAGCTATCATGGAACTTAAAATATGATTAATTTCAAAATATTTAGATTGACCACTTGTTTGCAGAAAACTTGCACTATTCAAATTATGCACACGAAACCTCGTCAAGCCTACGCATACGTAATGGCAGATGCTTTATCTATTTTCTTCTAACACACACACATACTCCCCACGATACCTAAATCAAAGTAAACAAATTGGCATGAAATCAGAAAATACTTCTGTTACCATAGCAACCTCATGTAATGTGTGAAGCGTGCCATTAATAATAACCGAATTACATTTCTCAGCAAGATAAGCAAAATACTTTGATAGACTTTAACAACTTATACAAATAGATTTTTAGCACATTAATTTTGAGAAAAATACACAACACTTATCCTCATGAATGAATAGCATTTTCACAGATTACAGTAATATTTTTTGGTAAACTGAATTAAATCAATTTGTTTATGATTTTTTTACAGATATTTGTAGTTTTGATAGTGAAAAGTGTCATGAAAAGTGATATAGGCAAAATATCGATGTTGCATCGATTTTGAGGCAACAGAAGCTTAATGCATAAACATAATCATTCTTTACAGACTTTAAAAAATTATAGATATATATTTCATGCCCTTTATTTGAAATGTATCTCTCATCTTTTAAATTACAATTCAATTCAGTTTATTCAGCAACTTTATGCCCAATTATGGGCTAATGGCTGCAAAAATTAATAGGGCACAAATACATGAACAAACATGAACAAATTACCAGAATAAATTACCAAAAAGGGAGAGTAATTTAAACTAAATTGGAGATAAATTTCATTTTGTTATAAGTTGCCCATTTCTTCTGTTTTAGGAAATACTCAAGATAATAAGTATTAGTCGTTTGATAAAACATAAGAATCTATATATCTTTCGGAATCCCAAACTTTTCAGAAGTGGGAAACTACTGTCAGAAAAACAGTAAAGGGGGTGTCATCATTGGATTATAACAGTTCGTGATAGGTAACATATCCAATAAATTAGAAGTAGTTTAGTATTTTAGGAGTCTCCTGTCCTCAATTCTAATTCAATTTAAAATACAAATATGAATAAAACTTGAAACTAAGAATTAACCGAATTTAATTTACTTGTATCGGTGTCGGCGGATTAAATATAAAAGCAGTTACTATTTACATGTAAATCAGAAATCTTTGTCCTTTGAAATGACCCGATACACTCCCCTTTTTCAATGAATAATAATAATAATAATAATAATAATAATAATAATATATTTTATTTAAGTGTCACATATTTATCCACATGATATAACAGAGATAACATACATAGATACAAAATAAAATAAGACAAATACCCAACCAATATTGACTTAGGAGACACCATGAACACATTTTGACATACAACATATATAAAATGATTATAAAAGCAATTTAATAGAAATGAAATAATAAAAGATAAAAAGATTATATACGAAAAGGACTTGTTGTATATTTTGGCCTCTGAAATTTTCAACAGATTGAAAAATATCAAAAAAATGAAGATTCATAGACAATGCAAGTCCCAACGCCCCCAAATCAAGACATCAATACCCTTCTTTAATAATCAAATTTGATCAAATTTGGTAAAGTCATATTGCGATTTGATAGTTTTAGTGTATCTTTCTATATTTTTAAGACATTAAAATCTTAAGCCAAATGTCAATTAATCATTACATTCTACCGGTAATTGATTTCAGTTAGAGAGAGGTAATCCACTTTCCTTTGAATTTTTTTTTATTTTTAAAATTTATTAAAATATGACTGAAAAATATGATATTGAAAAAATACATTTTTTGCTAATTTTTTATCATATAATTTAGTAGGTATAGAGAACATATGCAAATTACATTTACGCAATAAGTCATAAGCCGGTAATCAAACAAATTAAAAATCAGTGTTAAAAATGTACCACGAGGATGTCCTGTAACCCCACTGAGACGTGTAATCATAGACTTACCGCATTTGGCATGCTAATAATTAATACCATATGCCCTAATAACATTACCCCATGTAGACCCTCATCACACATGTGGTAGATATTATCCTATATATACCCCAGTCGCTAATGCTTCGATCACTTATTGAACTCTGACAGCTTCTGACTATACACACACATTCCAAAAAGTAAGTTTGTTACATTTATATTTAGTACTTAGAACTTTCTTTTAAGTAACTTGTGCTTTTAAATATTGTGTCTCGCTATATGATAAAACTTTTTGGATTTATAATCTATTTAGTGCCTTTATTTATTCGGACATTTATTGAACTATAAACGAAAATGTAAAGGAAATGAAATGAGACATGGTAGCAGACATGGTAGCAAAACAAATTTGGGGGGGGGGGGTATTTCGGGATGCCGGGATTGGAAGTTTTTAAGCTCGGGAATCCTTGATTTTATATAATGCAATTTCGGTATTTTAGTATTCTATTTTGTAAGCCCGGGATTTCTTAAGCCCGGTAACTCGAATTATTCAAGCCCTCTCCGTATCAGATTCTCTCCTTCTACGAGTTTATGTGGCGATCGTAGTGAGTGGAATCCTATAACGACTGGATTATTCGGGTTATAAGCAAGGGAAATAAATGCACCGGAAATCTGATTTTTCATCAGTTTTAAGTTCTTTTGTAGTTCTGGATTTCGGAATTTAAAAATTAAAGTTGGGATTCCGAAATGAGACTCCCTACGCTCTACACCCCCCCCCCCCCCCCCCCCCCNCCCCCTTTGTGCATTTCATAGGTATAGGTATTGAACTTGGAAAGGAATGAATACAGTGAAGTCAATCCCATTCTAAATTTGATGATTCAAAACTCAGGTTAGAAAGCATTTATTCTATATTCAATGTCAAGGTTATAAAGGTCAAATGCATTGTGCTCACATCGAGAATGTCCGCCATTTTTAAGCATATTGATTGCATTGAAGTTTTGGTAGCCTTGAATCATTGCATTTTAGTTAGGGTAGCCTTGAATCAGTTACAATGGATAACAATATTCAGAAATGATTTTTAATAGCAACTTAAGTCAAGGACGAACGATGTGTAGATGTCCAGGGGCACTAACTCCATTCTTTCTAAAGTAAATCCATAGCAAGCGTCTAAATCAGTACCTTAACCAAATCTATTTGCAAATAAGATAACATATGTGCCTAAATTTGCTCCCCCATCATACATGTGGTTTCCATTATTGTGTAAATATATCTACGATCACTTATTGAATCCTGATAGCCCTGACTAAGCACATCCCAAAATCCCAAACAGTAAGTTTCACATTTATATTTAGAATTTTGAAATAGTGAAATTTCATGAAATATTTAGACAAAATTGAAACGACAAAACTTGCTTGAAACTCACATTTTTCTGCACTTCCTTTTTTCAAAATCTGGATCGGCCAGTAATTTGTCTCGGTCGAAGTCACCTTAGCCTTTGAGGTACATTCTTATCTCATGAACTAGTTTTTTACCGTTTATTGAAATAATACCTTTCAGTTGTAATATATTGTTTGAGCAACAAATTTCCTCCGCTGGAGATATTTTATCAAATCGGAGCTGGCAAATTTGCAATTGCCAGATTTAAGACCATATCCTCTTACCTTATTTTAAGCCCCCCCCCCCCACACACACACATTCACATAAACACTTTAAAAGTTTATAATGTATAAAAATATACGTCAAACTTGTATATTGTGCCTAAATTTGAGCTTGTTTTGCAAAACTATCCCATTAATTCTGTTGACCCTATCTTTAAAATCGTTTAAAGTATTTGTATACTAGTATATAATATTTTATGCTTTGAAATTTGTTACAAAAACCAGAAAATGCCTCAAAATACAATGGTACATTCACATTTTTTTCCAGTCAGTTTCGTTGTACCTTTTTCATCCATATGCTCACCCTAGAATTTTTCAATCACATAAGACATCTTCCTGCCCTTTTTAATATGACCATAGTCGTCAATCACAACCTCGTCAATATCAACATGCTTTGTTTTGGGTCGTTTTAACCTGGAGATGGGATGTTGTCTTCTTGACATTTACCCCCATTTCCTTTCTTTTTCATATGTACATGTGGTCTGTCCTACGTCAATTTCATTTTCGTACCTCCAGCAAAGGAGAGTGACCCGAAGGTTTAATTGGTTTAATTAAATGATTTGAAAGCTTGTAAATCTTACTATCTCTAGTGAAGAAATATATTAAGCGGAGATGTTGTTATATACATGTGTTTTATGATTCTTTTACTTTAATTGCAAAACATAAACCCAATACATGTTTGTGTGTATTTTAGATCCGCCATGTAGATGTTCTTTGATAGTAAATTAACTGACTTTTCTTATATGTTATTGTCGTTGTTTCTCTACCATAGCAGCAAAAAATAGGGGGTAAAAATGCAAAGAAGACAAAACACCTATTTTGAACGAACTTATTGGGTCTCTGAGCAAAAGGCGAGCCATAAAATCTCTTTATTTACGAGATTCATACTCCTTGAACATGATGAAAACTTTTTTCATAAGATTTATACATGTACACGACGCATCCGGGAATGTATCAAATAAAAACTTGATGAAGGGAGATATTGCTATATTATGTAAAGATTTTTGTTTTATTTGTGGATATAAACAAATCTTTTTATCTTTTTTTTTCAGATCAAACATGTCTGACGACGTAAGTAAACATTTCATTTTAGCATGCTGTTTTACTTTGTAACATTACACTAGAAAATAGTGCATAGATCAGTAATTTCTGAATTAATTATACCAACATATTTTACAAGCGAAAATCTGTCGAAAGAAGTTATAAAGATAACATTTAATATTATTAAATTAAGATAGTAGACTGCATTAGTTTGTATCGAATTTTACTTGACCAATTACGGAGAATGCGTTGAAATATAGTCGCATGCTAGACAAATAGCATCGTACCATATATCATGACTACTGATTGCTGGTTACCCCTTAGTAGACCAGTGAAGTAGGAACGTAAATATTATTGAATGCTCGATTCTAAAGTAGAAAAAACGTTAAAAAGGTATAAAATATATCTAGTTCAATATTTTATTCAATACACAGGACAAGAAAACTCGAGCTGAAAGAGCGACGTCCAACGTTTTTGCGAAACTTCCGCAGAAACTAATGCAGGAGATGAAAGAGGTATGAGTTTCACGGTGTAGCAACTGTAGTTATTAGACTTAGCTAATTAGATGTATGGTTTCTTTATTTTCAGGCCCAACAACAGAAAGCTAGAGCAGCAACCTCCAGCGTTTTAACCAAGTTTAATCAGAAACAAATTCAAGAAATGAAAGAGGTGTGGAACGCATGCTTACGAGCATGCGCACTGCCGAAAACCCTTTGATGTTTTTACTCAAATTAAACAATACGTTTGGCATGGGTGCGCAGCGTTCAAAACAAACTTTACCAACCACTAACGTTACTTCACCTCATTTCCAGGGCATGTCATATTTTTTTCAGTTTCCGTCTAACGATTCTTACAAATTCTCCCCCTTGCTGAACCCTTAATTATAGTTGAAGTGGACCCCAAAGTGAAAGAAACCAAGAGTTATTGACCAATTAACATTTTTTTTTCATTTTAAACAAAGATTTAACCGGAACAGTATCAGAATATAAAATGTCCTACCAAATGTGTCTGTAAACCATTTTTACAACTACAAAGCTTTCCTTTGTCTGGGTAGAAAGTGTGCAGTTGTAGAGTAGCTAGTCATTTTTGGCATTTGATCATTTCTGTTTTAGTCTTTTTGTAAGACTTTCAGTCACAAATTAATTTCATTTCTACCCATATTTAATTTAGATTTTAATCCATTTTTTATACATTTTCAGTGATTTTTTTCTAACATGGTCGCTATTGTTTCTCAAAATTAACAATGCAATATTTCAAAATTTCACATTTTATTTATTATTTTAGCAGACTTTTTTAATTCCAGTTTGCTAATTATGTTAAAACGACTAATGGCGAATTTCCGCGTTTTCATGCACTAATCACGTGACATTTTAAGTCATTTGCATGGTTTCATTTTGAAAAAAGTCAAGTAATGCCCTTGCCTACGGAAAGAATAGCGACTAAATGTTTCTTTCACATTTTTTCTCCTGCATGGTTTTCTTTTGTCAACTTGCATGGTTTGGTGTGGAAAAATGAAAAAAAAAATTATCTATTAAATTATAAATTATTTTGACTTTTTATACATATTTTTCTTCTCTTAGAAAAAAATTTGGAAAAAAATTTAAAAAAACTTGTGAACAACAATAATAATCTAATCATTTTTATAAATAAAATTTTTAAAATGCAATGTTTTAAGCAGTTTTAATTTCACTTCAGAAATGCTGATTTTAAGATATAAAAGGACAGATTTTTTTATGCACCTTCTTGAACATGTATAAATTCTATATTTTTGCAACTTTAGGCATTCACAATGATAGACCAAAACAGAGACGGTTTCATTGACATCAACGACCTCAGGGAAATGTACTCATCGTTAGGTAAGTAAAATTTCCCTCCGTCAGATTAATGTTCGATTTTGCATATAGTAATTTAGATTTATTTTCGTCCAGTTTCCATTCATTTCTCGGAATAAATTTCCAAATGAATACCGAAGCAAGAGCCAAAATCGTATAAGGAACTGGCGTATCATACAAAAAGTGTTGAACACGAGGAAAAATTGGGATAAGTTTGTTTTATATTGTCCTCTCTCCTATATACGAGTACACAATCTTATCAGGACATATCAGATTAACATTAACAACAAAACTAGCCTCACAAGTCTAACAGCTTCCCAAATGCCAACACAATTTTGTAGTCCTTGATACTGTCGACTGTTACCATTGGTGATACTGCTACGAATTGAATATTAAAGGTGTAACACAACTAATTCCGTCTCCCATGTTAAATTGCACATGTTTCTNTGCTCGTAGAATTTTTATCTGAAGTTCAAATAAAATGACACATGTCTCATCTGAAAGACACATCTTTCGGTAAACCCTCATGAAAAAATCAACCGACCTTAACTGTAATATAAGAAAAAAACTGGTTCCCGGAAGGTCACAACCCAGGGATAGGTACTTCCCGTCTGTGTTTTCACGGGAAAAATACCTCCGCTTTCAACTTTGATAAAATCTTTAATTTTCATCGAAATCGTATAAATTTAGGCTTAAAAGATTCACTATTGAATGCCTTTTCAATTTAATTCATAATGACTCGCCAACATCTTTAATCTACGACGATATTAACACTTCTTCGGAACTATGTCGTCTCAAATAAGGACTATATTCAAATATGTGCCTGACTGGGTTCCGAATTAGTTGTGTTACACCTATAATTCTATGTATTTATTACAGGAAGTGTTCCCCAAGAAAGCACGATGAAAGAAATGTTAGCAGAAGCGCCAGGACCATTGAACTTCACCATGTTTTTGTCATTGTTTAGTGAAAAACTCAGTGGTATGTAAAAACTTTGATCGAATCATTACTTGTATTCATCCAGATCAGGGTTCAGGTGCTTTCAATCCCTAAATTTGGGGAAAAAGTATTGCAGAACTAACCAAAACAAAAATAGCCTTGTACCACGTATCGCAGATGTGAATGGCAATATTTCCCCCCTCACAAAGCTGTTCAATATATATCTTGTTTTACATGTATCTCCCTTTTTACTCTAAAATAAATTGGGAGCAGAACAGAGAATGATTCGCGACCGTGTGTTCAAATATCTACATGTAATAAAACTTCACAAAGAGGCGATCGCGCTAAAATAGGACGTATCTACATGTATACTTGAAATGTTACTCTGTCCTTAGTTAATTTTTGGTTTTCTATTTAGACCCTATAGGGAATTTGATCTCTATAACTTTTACACGTATTTACGTTCATTAATTTTCAAATATTTTGATTTGATCTGCACTGAAAAGACATAAGTTGTCGAAATAGGCATACGGAGATGATGGAGAAACTTAATTCACAATAACTTCGGTATTTGTTTATGATAGCAGTACAACTTCTATTTTAGAGTAATAGAAATATATTTTTATATTTTTGTATTTAGGTACCGATCCAGAAAACACAATCCAGAACGCCTTTTCAATGTTTGATGATGCAGGAAAAGGATATTTACCTGAGGCTTAGTAAGTACTCTACTTTTTTACACTTTCCTATGAAATGAACGCTGGATAATGTAAACAATGCATTATCTGCCTTTTTATTCAAGAGCTTTGTGCGAACATATTAAATATCTTAATTTCAAAATTACACCCCTTGGGGTCATATGATATAGACTTTTGTCCATACAATATTTTGTGAGAAGTATAAAAAAAAAATCAGAGTGCATTAACCAATTAGTTATTTTTTTAATCTTTAAAACGTATATCTATTCAAATATCCAGTTGAATATTTTATTAAAATATTTTAGTGTTGTATCCTGTTTTCTAGAGATGATCTGATTATGTAAATTTAACATATAAATCTTTCAATTTCAGCATTAAAGACTTGCTACAAAATATGGGTGACAACTTCACAGCTGATGAGGTGAGTTTCTATCCTTTTTATTGCAAAAGAAAAGATATTTTTTTTAAACAATTATCCCCAGAGAAAATTTCATCCCGTTTCAATGCTGGAAAATTGCTCGCTATGCTAAAAGGTCTGTCATTTATTCCTGCTGCAAAACACAATTTGTGGTCATTAAATTGAATTGACTCAAGACATTGTTAAGCATTTAGTTGTTACAAAATAATATTTTCTTGTAATTTATTTGGATTTATAACATTTCTTTTCGAAAATTAAAAAGCAATTACAAACAGAAGTCGGGCCAAGCATAGATAAAAATAACCATTGCTTCATCATGGTGTAAAGGTCGGTTTGGTGCTACAAAAGTGCTTTGTGTTCGGGGAAAAATATATAACTGATGAAAAAGGAAATTTCTGTTTGTTTTCTAATTGGGATTTGGAAACATATACACGAGAAACAACCAAATTTAAAAAAAGCAACAACAACAAAAAAAAATTGTTTTCAAAGTTTTGTCTCATTACGAAAGTTTTACAGGAAACCACACATTAACTACATTAATTGAGATTTCAGATAATAGATATTTAATAGATATCTTCATATTTTGTTTTGGTCTCTGCTTAGATTTAATATTTCAAACACAAGTCTACAGAAAAGATAATAGCAAAGATACCACTTGAAACATTAACTGATATATTCTTTTATCTTTCAGATGAAACAGACATTCAAAGAGGCACCCATGGAAGCTGGAAAATTCGATTACAATAAATTCACAGCAATAATCAAGGGAAGCAACGTTGAAGATTAAACATTAGTCATGTGATAATGAACCTCATTTCTATTGGCGGATATGTACAATTCACCGAACTGTGAATAATGAAGGACGACCGACAAGTTGACAACTTGTATATAAAATTTATAGTATATATATTTGGACTATATTGCTGAATTATATGTATCCGGATAAAAATGTCTTTAAAAACCTCAGTCAGGAATATTTCAAGCCAAAGAGAGAAACCATTCCATTTTCTATTTATTTTTTGACATAGCTGTTAGCACTCCCTACCGGGCCTCATTTATCAGGAAGCGCTACAGTGTTGTCATGGAGGAGAAATAACAACATCTGTTTCGTATGATTACAATAACATCGTAATCAGCCTCCTACATATTCTGTTGGCTTGGGATGCTCCAGTAATATGATGCCTGCACCAAATATAGCTCATATCGTCTGCTGCACTCACGTGCAGCAACATATCATAATCAAGGCATCAAAATTAATCTTCTCCAATGTATTCGATATTTTATGCCTATGGGTGGGAGGCTTGTAAAAATAAACAAATTATTCCCTTCTTTTGTGATTTTTTTATTAATAATGTGAACTATTTTGTACAAAATGACCTGTCATTTTCATGGAACATATTGAAGTGCAATATATTTATTTATACGAAACTATCCCCGGGGATATTAATATAAATGAGGAATGCGTGGTGTCTGTCAGTAAGCTGTCAGTAGACAAGTACTTGCACTACTGCTGGTGCCATAATTACTGTACTTTTACAAAGCCAGGTATTTTTGTTAGGGATATATCACGTGGTATATTTCTACCATTAATAGCGACTGTAAGAGTTGTGATACCTAGCAGTAACTATGGTTACCAAGAACATCTGAGTGGAGTGTTACCTGTAACCTACTTACATGTATAAAAACAATAAACCTCTGTGCACAGAGAATGTATTTTTGTTTTTATTTAGTAGATTCATTTAATTCATAATTGTTGTTCCGACGATGTCTCTCTCCAGCAGAGCTCTATCCTTAACTGATTCTGGCTTATCATTTAGTTCCTATTGGATATTTTGCCTCCCTTAACCTTTATACTTCTATGAGCTTAAGTTCTGATTCGATATCCACTGAAAAAACATAAGGTGTTGAAATGGCCATTTGTAGAAACTAAATACATCTATACAGACACTTCAAGTTGGTATTTAGTTGTTTATCATGTATTTGTGTCAAATCTCTTTTAATAGTTTGTGTTTTTTGTCCGCAGTTAAAGTTTTAATTATTTGTTGCCTGCTGATAAGATACACATGTATCCTTTTCTATTTTGACTTTGAATTGTTTGTTCATCTTCCTGTGTCCTTCTGAATTGTTCTTGTGCATTTTCATATTTCGAATATCTCGTTGTTGACTCCTGCTGTCGAACTAACTTTGTTTTCGCGGGAGTTCGCACTCCAAGTGTTTTGTTTTAGTTGAAAATGTTGTAGAATATGGAATGAATGTACATTTGACGAAATTATATTGTTATTTATCATAAATTTACAAAGTCTTCAATAATGAGAACACTTACATGTCACTGTAGGACTCGAGCGATCATCATGACCTAACTTGGTTGGGTTTCCCCTGGTGTCTTATCGGACTTTTTAGTACTTATATATTTATCGTTTTGTACAGATCCCGAAAAAGTTAACTGGATTGTAAAACAACTTATTTTTAAGCAGTATTCAACTTGTTGTGAACTTACCAAAACGAAAAGTTCTCGACAAATGTAAGCAGGACAACCAGCACAAAATTAATACGAACCAAAAAAACTTCACTGTCTCACTATGTTTCCATTGATCATGACACTGTGATGCTAGTTTTAATTATTGTTACAGCTGGCAACAACATTTGCAGGAAAAAATCTGAATACACCGTAAAGGAGAAACTTAAAACACTATCATCCACAAATTATCAAGGATCAGAATAAAATCAATCAACAAATTTCTCAAATACAATCCACAATTTCATATTTTGTTTGATTCTGACCTGTGTCTTCTTTGATTGTTAACACTGGGATGATCATTTCTTTTAACTGTCTACGACCTTTCAATAGTAATTGCTGTTGAGTTGCTACCAGAAACTACCACAATGGAAGGGGAGGTTTGGCCCACCATACAACCGGTTTAACCAACCATTTCTTTTAAAATGTCTGTACCAAGTCAGGAGCGTTACGGTCGACAATTTTTCCGGTAGTTTCCACCTTGTTTGTCTTTTTGTCTCATGGACTGTGGCACCTGACAATTCTGTTCGGTAAATTGTGTTATTACTCCATTTGCAGGACAACATTACATAACTCGTTTCCGTCTCCGTCACAATCTATGTTACTCAATGCAACACAAATAATAACAGGAAGCGATAAAATAATACAGTACAGTTATTAGTTGTCCAACCCTTGGACACAATATTTCGATAGGAACTGCAAAAACAATTTCACAATAATATGTCGAATCAGGCTATACTATAGGCTTCTTAGTGTGTATATTGATATCAAATCAGAAATGCCACCCATTTTTGTTTGAACATGATAGACAGTCTGGGGTCAAGGAACAAGGAACAAACATAAGAATGAAATTTACTTGCACTGTACCAAAGTATTTCTCCAAATTAGTACGGAAGTAACAATCAAAAATCTTAATCTAGAATACATGGTACATACAGACAGAAAATGCAAATGACAAAGACGGAATAAACAACATAATACAAACACCACAAAAAATAAAGCACTAACAGTGTGAACTCCTCAAAAATCAATCCATTCACCGTCAATTCGAGCGATTTACTCATTAGTGTTTATACAATCAAACTGATTTACAAAAAAAAATATTCAGAATCTCGATCGGGGGAATTACATTGGATTGCTCTACTACTTTAGTCTATACATTTGCAGTAAGAAACCTAAAGATACTGGTCAGTATCTTAAGATGGCGACATTAGAAGCTCTTTTACTACTCTTCTTTTAATATTTCATTGGTTTCGTGGACCAGTTCATGCTTACTCTTCATCGGGGGCACTTGATAATACCCGCTTTCTCTTTTTTTCTTTTTTTTTTGTTTTTTTTTTTGGGGGGGGGTCACATTACTATTATGTTTTATTTTTCGTTCAGTTTCTGTTTCTTTGTTTAATCTTTGTCCCTTTGTTTATGCGTTGGCTCTGTGTTGTTATGTTTTTGAACCGCTTTTAGACATCTATTTCCCAGATGACAACAGATCTTTCTCTTTACAGCTAAAGTTTGTTTTCCTCTTCCGTAATTTTACTTTACTACTGGAGTTGACATGTTCAACACGGCGGGTGTCTTATGAGAAGTAGGAGATGTTTACTCTGCAAGTGCACCTGGTCTCACCCATGGGTTTTTATTGGATCTGCGTTGTTCATCTTTGTATGTGTTTGCGTCTTCATTTTCTTTCTGTGTCGTACTAGTATTATGTTTTGTTTCTTCGTTTTTCCGATGCTGTCGTTGTCCTTGGGTTATTCATATTGGACTGACGGTTCGGTTCTTACTTACATTCGGAGTTTTCCTTCTGAATACTTGCTTCCTTATTCGTTTGCCGATGCATTTCAAGCTGAAAAATAAAACAGATTTGATTTGATTGTAATTTTCGTCCATTGTGGGTGTTTACTGCTATCCTTCCTTTTAAGCTCATCTGGCTATGCCAGGTTGAGCTTTTGCCATCACTTGATGTCCGTCGTCCGTCTTTACATTTTCTTTCAAAGATTTTCATCTCTGAAACTACTGAGAAAATTGGAACCACACTTCGTCACAATCGTCCTTGAGTGGTCCCTTCAAAGTTTGTTACCAGATTGTCCGTAAGTCATCCAAAATGGCCGCCAGCGGGTAACATTGTTTAACATGGTCCAATGGGAAACGCATTCAAAGATCTTCTCCGAAACCACTGGGCCAATTGGAACAAAACTTTATCACAATAGACCTTTGGTGGTCCCCTTCAAATCTAGTGTCCAGCTTGTCCGTACATCATCCAAGATGGCCACCAGCGGGGAACATGGCTTAACATCGGGACTGTATGGGAAATGCATTTTAAAATCTTCTCCTGAAATCACAAGGATAATTCGAACCAAACTTGATCACAATAGTCTTTGGACGGTTACTTTTAAAGGTTGTGGCTTGTCCGTATTTCATACAAGATGACTGCAATTAGGTAACATAGTTTAACATAGGGACCCTATTGGAAATACATTCAAAGATCTTCTCTGAAACCACTTGACCAATTATAGAAAAACTTGGTTACAATAGTCCTCAGGTAGTCCTTTTCAAAGTTTGTGTCCAGCTTGTCCGTTGGTCATCCAAGATGGATGTCAGCAAGGAAATACTTAAACGGGATCCTATGAGAAATGCTTTCAACGTTCTCCTCTGAAAGCAAATGGCCATTTGGAACTTAACTTGATCACATCACAATAGACCTTTGGTGGTCCCCTTCAAAATTGGTGTTTAGTTTGTCCGTACATCATCCAAGATGACTGCCAGCGGTGAACATATTTTAACATCGGGACTCTATTGGAAATGCATTCAAAATTCCTCTCCTTATACCACTGGGCCAATTGTAACCAAACTTGATCACAATAGTCCTTGGATAGTCCCTTCAAAGGTTGTGTCCGCATGTCATCTAAGATGGCCGCCAGCTTGGAACATAGTTTAACATAGGGACCATATAGGAAAGACATTCAAAGCTCTTAATTCTGACAAAGATTGGCAAATTGGAACCAAACTTTGTCACAATAGTCCTTGGGTGGCCCTCTTCAAAGTTTATGTCCAGGTTGGGACGTCATCCAAGGTAGCCGCTAGCGGGAAACATGGTTAAAAGAGGGACTCTATGGAAAATGCATTTAAAGATCTTCTCCTCTGAAACAATTGAACCAATTGGAACCAAACTTCGTCACAATAGTCCTTAGGTACTGGTCCCCTTCAAAATTGTCTCAAGCTTGAGTACACCTTATCCAAGATTGCCACCAGGAGGACATAATTTAACATGGGGACCCCAGGGAAATGCATTCAAAGATCTTCTCTGAAACCACTGGGCAAAGTGGAACCAAACTTGGTCACAATAGTCCTTGAGTGGTCTCCTTCAAAGTTTGTGATGTTTATTTTCCTTTCTCACCCAAGATGGCCACTAGCCAAGAACATAAAGTTTAATTCTCGTACGGATAAGGTGCTTCTCGTACATACTTTTCCAAATACATGCATGATCAATGTAGATTTTAGCACCAAAAGAACACAGCATCAATGTTAAAACCATTCACTTAAATAGTTTTTGTAATGGCAATATCAATTCTAGCACAAGCATTTGCATCAAAGAGATGTATGTTTCACAGATGAAATAGCATTCCAGTCATCGCTTACTATATCAATAAGAATAGATAGAAAGATATCTGCAAATGTTATTGAACAAATAACCAATCAGCTATTGTTTCATGTCTTTCATTAGATAATCTGTTGTTGCTATAGTAACGCATCTGAAATATGTTGTGATACAAATTACAAACAGATCAAAGCTTGCTTAATTATAGAAATATTTTTTGATTAATGCTTATAAACTTGTTGTATTGGCAAATCAAACAGTGGAGGTGTAAATCAAAACAAAGTAAAATTCTGATATCAACATGATCGAACGCCAGTGGGTGAACTCTTTGGCACTCAACATCTTTTTTTTTAAAACGTGCTACAAGAACAATTTTCATTAAGTTAGGGACCGACCATTTAACCTGAAAGGGGGGTTATGGTTTTTTTTCTGGACAGAAAATTTTTTGCACGTGTATCAACAAAATATTTTTTTTCAAAAATAACATTATTTTTTTGGGGCAGAAAGCCTCCATCAGAAATTTTTTTTTCATCATTTTGGCAGCCAAAATATTTTTTTCACATAAAA